>JAADVW010000391.1:0-31990 GCA_023335875.1 Elongisporangium prolatum
AGCCTAGTCACACACAATTTTTATAGCACGCATACGTATTTTTATCGCACCTTGTCTCTGTTGTCTGGCTCATTTTGATAGGCGGTTTCTTCTGTCCCACGAACGGCTTATTTGGGTCTGCAGCAGCGATGACATCCCGGTCTCGCTTCCAACTCCACTGCGGCGACCGGTCTACCTTGAATTTGGCGGCGACGGCATTTATGGCTGCTCCTTCATCCATCTGGGAGAGAGCATCGAGCTTTAGCTATTTGGTCGTAGAGACAACGTGTGCTCTTCCCTCGATCTATTTGTGGTTCACTCAATCATGACTATACGATAGCCTAGTCGACTAGAATTTAGCCGGTTATTTTTCCATTTGATCCGAGAACCATGTGTGTTTTTACCATGTAGCAAGTCCTTCGTGATTTACGGTACAGTACGTTGTTGTGTTCATGTACTGGTTTAACAATATCGGTTGATCGCGTTCTCAAAAGTCAGTGCGAATGTACCCTTCCTCAGAAGTAAGTCAAAGTTACTCATTCTTAAGGTCGTCTCCACTTACTGAACGTGCATACAGTACTATTAGCTTCAGCTCTGGAACTTTTGCGGCTGTATTGGATTTACTTCAGTTTAGCTACTTCCAGTAGCTTGGAAGCTCATACATTTTTAACTGATCAACCCCCTTATTGCTCATCGGAGACACTTAGTACTCCTCGCCCATGTCTTCCTCTTCGCCTTCACCTTCTGCGGTCTCGGCACTGACCTCTTCATAGTCCTTTTCTAGTGCTGCGAGATCCTCGCGAGCTTCCGAGAACTCGCCTTCTTCCATACCTTCACCGACGTACCAGTGGACGAACGCACGCTTAGCGTACATTAGATCGAACTTGTGATCGATGCGCGAGAACACTTCAGCGATGGCACTTGTGTTGGAGATCATGCACACAGCGCGCTGCACGCGAGCAAGATCACCGCCCGGCACGACCGTAGGAGGCTGGTAGTTGATACCGCACTTGAACCCCGTGGGGCACCAGTCCACGAACTGAATCGTGCGCTTGGTCTTGATCGTCGCGACAGCAGCGTTCACGTCCTTTGGCACGACATCGCCACGGTACATGAGGCAGCAGGCCATGTACTTGCCGTGGCGAGGATCGCACTTGGCCATCATAGACGCCGGTTCAAAGGCGCTGTTGGTGATCTCAGCCACAGAGAGCTGCTCGTGGTAGGCTTTCTCGGCCGAAATCACAGGCGCGTAGGAACTGAGCATGAAGTGGATACGAGGGTACGGCACCAAGTTGGTCTGGAACTCGGTCACATCAACGTTCAGCGCGCCATCAAAACGCAGCGAAGCCGTGAGCGACGAGATGACCTGCGCGATCAAACGGTTCAAGTTTGTGTACGTAGGGCGCTCGATATCAAGTGAGCGACGGCAGATATCGTAAATAGCTTCGTTATCCAGCATCACGGCCACGTCCGTGTGCTCCAGCAGCGAGTGCGTGGACAGCACCGAGTTGTATGGCTCCACGACAGCCGTTGAGACCTGCGGCGACGGGTAGATCGTGAAGCCGAGCTTACTCTTGCGACCGTAATCGACCGAGAGGCGCTCAAGCAGCAGAGCTCCAAGACCGGAACCAGTGCCACCTCCCACCGCGTTGAACACTAGGAAGCCCTGGAGACCGGTGCAGTTATCGGCAAGCTTACGGATACGATCCAGCACGAGATCCACAATTTCCTTGCCGATCGTGTAGTGGCCACGCGCGTAGTTGTTAGCCGCGTCTTCCTTGCCCGAAATGATCTGCTCCGGGTGGTAGAGCTGGCGGTACGTGCCCGTGCGCACTTCGTCACACACCGAGGGCTCGAGATCCACGAGCACAGCGCGAGGCACGTGCTTGCCAGCACCAGTCTCGGAGAAGAACGTATTGAAAGCATCGTCGCCACCGCCGATGGTTTTGTCGCTTGGCATCTGACCGTCCGGCTGAATACCGTGCTCCAGGCAGTAGAGCTCCCAGCAGGCATTGCCGGCTTGGATGCCGCCCTGGCCCAAGTGGATGGAGATAACTTCACGCATGTCTGTCTGGTGTTTCGAGACGCTTGGTGCTTTAGAGGTATTGGATCGAAGAGGAAAAGACGCGAGGGTCGAAGAGAGACAAGGAAGCCGGATGAGGAAGCTTACTTGTATCTGGAGGCCAACGCGCGGATTCAGGAATGGCGGTCGAGAGGCAGGACGACAGCGTCCAAAGCTCAAAGCGACGCGAGGAAAAGACACGAAGAGAAACGGCCCAAGAAGTCTCCAAAGCGATCGGTCGGTATTTCCAGAGCCGTTGAACGGGTTTATATCTGGCGAACAGGCCTCACGCCCAATTGAACCTTCCTGCTTTTTGTTTCCCACACGTCGCAGGGCAGGACACGGCCGTTGAAGCCTGAAAACGTCCATTGGACACATAGCTTGTTCTCTATTTAAAGCGCCGGCGGCTGATACTCTCGGAACGTCAGATTCAGTCGACCCTGCCGCATGCGCAACCACTTCGGCTCTGTGTGTGCGTAGACCCTCGTGAGCGCATGCACCACGTTACGGGAAGGCCCGCCAAAGACCAGTACGTCCCCAGACTCGAGACGCACGATTGGCACGCCTTCGGCCGCGTCTGGATAGTGATCCACGTACGCGAACTCTGCAGCCGCTCCGATCGAGAACGAGATGACAGGCGAGCCCATTTCCATGGCTTCCGGGCTCTCGTCCTTGTCTATGTGCATGCCGTTGCGACCAGCCTTCTTGTAGTAGTTGACAACGCACACATCGGGCTGCATGCGCTGTGGACAGGAGCCCATAACAAGCGAGTCGATCTGGATCGCAGCATCGAGACTCCGCAAAGCGATCTGCTTCCACAGCGCAGGCAGTGGCAGCACCGGTGCATTGTCCACGTTTGTGCGGATCTGCTCGTACTGCTCGGTCTTGACGTTCCAGTGGCGACCCACACACATCTGATGCAGGCGGCAGCGCGCGCCACTGGCGTAGGTAGGCACGTAGAAACCCCCTTTGTCGCTCAATCCGAGCGATTGTGCATCGTTCACGAGCTGTTGTTGCTCGCGTGGAGTCAAGAACGCCTTGAGCAGCACCATGCCCGGAAGCAGCTCACTCGGCTGTTGCTGCGTAATGCTGGGAGCAGTCGCCTCGAGCCATGCTTCGTCGTCCGGGATATCTTGTAGTGAGGACGGGTCACAGCCGTGGAACAGATCGACTGCTTGACCATCAAGCGCGTTCTGCTGCGCTCGTGCCTGGATCCGCTCGGCCTTGGTCACCATTACTGTAGCTGTTGTAGTACAGTGGGTCACAAAAATGCGCGAGTCATTAAGTAGTGTGCACCACATTATTTAGGTCGCTTATCACAAAGCAAAGGCAGTGGCCAGCCAAGCCGACAGAGAAGACCAAGATGACGCAGCCGCCGACCTATACGCGCACGCAGGTGGATCACTGCGCGTACATGCAGTGGTACCCGTCTCTGCAGAGCGTGTCCATCAAGAGTGTGGTGATCCCACTTCCATCGGCGTTTGTGCAGCTGCTGCTGGCGGACAAAGTGTACGCAGACGTGGATCGACTGCTCCAGACACTCTCAGCGGCCGAAAGCGATGAGCAACAGCAGGAAACAGCATTGCTGCATATGCAATCAGAGGTCAAGCGCGCGATTGAAACGCTTGGAGGGCGTGTAGTTCCGAAGCTCAACTGGAGTTGCCCACGCGACGCGTCGTGGATGCTGGGCACGATGCAGTGCACGTCGTTCGAGGACGTCTTTCTGCTATTGCAGTCTTCAGATTTTGTACTACACGATCTCACTGAGCCGTACGCAGGATGCATTGACCAAGCTGAAGCGGAATCGACACCTGTGCAAGACGCCAGCTCTCTTCAGAACGCCATGACGTCTTGGTATCTGGTGCTGAAGAAGTGGTGCTCATTCTACGACTCGATGCACTTTCGCTGCTTCGTGGTGAACCACGCGCTCGTCGGCATCTCGCAGCGGCACTGCCAAGAGCACTACGCGTTTCTCTTCGACCAGCAGGATCGACTGTGCGATCTCATATACGACTTTTACTACACGCACTTCTGTCGACGCTCGAGCAGTAAGAAGGCGCGCTTTTTCCCGGATCCGGACTTTAGCTTTGACGTGTACGTCGACAAGAACAACCGCGTGTACCTGCTGGACATCAACGTTTTTGGTGCCATCACAGACACTCTGCTCTTCTCGTGGGAAGAGCTGCTTGAATTCCGTGACGAAGCGCGACTGCGAGAGGCCACTCGGTCAATGATTGACGAAGGTGATGACGACGATGACGAGCATGAGGTGATTGATTTCCGGATCGTCGAGGCCAAGGGAGCTCTTGGACCGAATCCACTCAGCAGCTATCGCGCGCCGACGGATTTGATGGATAATCTAGCAGGTGGAGCTGGCTTTGACGCGTTCATTGACCAAGTCAAGCGTGACGCTGCGGCACCCAATAGTAGCGACGATAGTAGTGAACAAGAGGCAGACGACGATGAGGATGACGATGACGATGATGTTGTCTGGGGGAGCGATAACGATGAGTATGATTAGATACATAGAGCAAACAAAATTCCCAAAGCTTTCAAATGTGCATGCAGATATATAACTCTTTTTCCCAATAACAGAACGCAATCGTACGATGTGTCTAGCCAAAGCCGAAGCCCTCCGAGCCTTCACGAATCGCCAACAGAAGTCGTTGCTTGAGCTTTTCCTCACTCTCGTATTCTGGGAGATCTAACTGGTTGAAGCTGCACAGACAAGAAAAACATTAATGATTTTGCATGCGACCAAGGGACTTAACTGCACATACCATGTGTGGGCGGAAGGAAGCGCGTTTGGATTGCCAAACGCCTTGTGGATGTTGAACTTTTGCGTTCCTCGCATGCCTTCCAAAGCCTTGAACCCCTCCAGAGGCACCTTGGAAGTGCCAGTCACAAACTGCAAGAACAGCGCGCGCTCTTCATGCGTAAATGTGTACAGCACGTTCCAGAACCATCGGATGACTGAATCCGTCGGCTTAAAGTTGGCGTACTCAGTATTTGCCTTGAGATCATCAATGTCAATCTCAGGCATGCCCGAAATGAGCAGCTCCAGTTCGTTCTCATTGAAGATTGCAATCATTTCAGGTGGAACCAACTGATGGAATCCATGCAGAAACGCATCGATCTGCTGGCGAATGCCGGTGGCCATGCGGTGGTGCGTCACAAGCTGCACGTATTCAAGCTTATTGCTATCGGTCACAGCGATGTGCCGTCCGTTCGGAATCAGATCGACGATCTCCACTTTGCCGAAATTCAAATTCTCGGCGGAAAACGTCAAGTCCAGCCCCAGATCAGCGATCGGATGGTCTAAAATGGCATGCAGATTACGGTAATACTCGGGATCAATCGCCTCCATGTCATGATACGAGATCGGAATCTGCAGAATATGCTTGTAGAAGGAACGTGTGAAATGGGCATCCAGCAACTGGCTATCGGCCACTGCTTTGCCCAGCACTTTGCCCACGAACTCGAAGTAGCTCAGATGGTCCTTGTTCACGTACGACAGGGGATTTGGCTGGAACGTTGGTGAGTCAGCTGCCGACGTGAACAGGACGTAATTTGGGTTGAACATCTCACGGGCCAACATCATGTACCATTCGCGCGTGACGCCACCGGCATCAATACCCTCCTCGCCTGTGAACGAGATATGGAGCTTGCGTCTCAGTTCTGTACCACTGCGCATACGCAGTGCGTAATACGAATCCTCAAAAATGTGCTCTCGACGGACAGGAATCCGGACGGAAGAGCTGCCACCTCCGTGGCTGCGCAATGCTGTTTGTCGCAGTCTCTTCATGGCACTCTGGAAATACGTGCGCTTGTTATCAAAGTCCAAATACGCTCGACAGCGAGGCATCTTGATCAGCGCAGCCAAAGAAGTCTCTAGCAATGAGGGCTTTTCGCGCACCAGCGTATTCAGTAGCACACGATTGGCAGCAACGAAATTTGCCAGCCTCATTGTCTCACTCGGTTCAGAAAGGGTGCGAGACAATGACCGGCGTGGAGGAGCGAGTGAGCTACCTTCCGATGATTCGACAGCTTCGGTAGCTACTTCAGATGGTGCCGGCTGAGCGCTGTCTAAGCCGCCCAGCCGCAAAGCAGCCACAACAGCCTCTTCGCGTTCCAATGAATCAGGCATTTTCAGAGACATTGACGCCGCATCACGTGCATTCACGACAAAGAATGCCTCCACCATTGGCAGGAATCGCGCCAAGAGAGCAGCCATTGCACATGATGCACCAGCACTCTTGCCTTCAATAACCATTCCGTCAGATGAATCATCATCCACCGTTGTTGGAGAAAGAGCAGCCATTCCGCTAGCAGTAGTCGATGTTGCTTCGACGTCCTCCAATCCACCATTTGATCTTGCATCTTCAAGAGAGGCACTAAGCGCGTCCCAAAGTGGATCCAACCCAATAGTACGACAGCACTCAGAAAATGAAGCAGTAGTTTCGCAGACATCAGAAAGTGTATGCAGCAATCGAAGAAGCTGCAACTCATCTTGAGCTGACCGCAAAACAGCCGAAGATTCGTAATCAGTTGTGTTGGCTGTTGTTTCGTATCGACACGTGCCAGCAAGCGTGCTCGCTTGGCGAACTAAAGCATCCATGACAAGCTGACGGTTGCTGGAACTTGTGACACGATTAAGAAGGCGCAGGATTGCCACCGTGCGCTCTTGCATTTGATGCGTGCAAATATCCAAGCTCAAAATACGAACAAGTTCATTCATGCGAATAGCATCAAGTTCAAGTGGAGGAACAGAGATCCACTCTCCACGTTCTCTTGCAGCCGCGGACGGATCAGCATTATCATCTTCTTCCTTCGCTTCTTCTCCATCCTTTCGCATCGAAAACCGTTGGAGAGGTGCTAACACCAGTTCGATCAATTCGAGTAAGGCATCCAAGTTTGAGCTGTTGCGATAAATTACAGGAAGTGCAAGTAACTCGATTAAAACAGCTACTCCAGTTTCATCTTCAGACGGTGTTTTCGAAACCACGCCGACCTCCAATGATTCCGTGCGGCTCATTCCATGAGACTGAAGAAGCTCCACAGTGAATCGCGGATTGTACTTGGCTAAAGAAACGAGTACGTGTAGCGTTCGATTCACGACATCTCCAGGTATCGTCAGCTTTTCTTTATCGGTGAAAACTCTGTTTTCACTCCCACTGCATCCATACAGAGCAAGTGGGGGAAAGTTGTCGTCTTTATCTTCTGGTGCAGTTGAAATCAATGGTCTATCCAGAGGCAAGGAAATAACGCGGAGTATATTGGTGCGTACGCTTTTCCGGGTCAATGGATACAAACAAATGTTGGCCAAAAGGCGCTGGAATACGCGATTGTGGATGACAGATTGAGCCATAAAAAGCAAGCGGATTAGGCTTTTCACGCAAAGATCATCGAAAATACGATCGTTTTCGTCTTCTTCTTCATCAAGGTGAACCCGAAGTTTTCCGGTATAAGATCTGTCATTTCCGTGCCCAATATCTCGTCGGCTTGATCGACGAATAGTCCCATCTGAGTAAAAGGTTCTTCGTCCTGATCGACGGCTGCCACCACCTAATCCATCATCACCTTGAGAAGTCAACATCCGACGAAGGGTCGGTCGACGAAACAAATCTCCTGTTTCTCCTTCAGCCCCACGATTTCTTGACCTGTCGTGATCAGGTTCACGATACGTGGATCGAAAGGCGACTCGTTCGCGTAATACCATCGCTTCTGCTCGTACCAGGGACGGAAGCGTTTGCAAAAAGGTGTCATCACATGTCACCAAGATTTCTTCCCGTAATTCCGGTGCTAGCGAAGCCACGAATGATGCATTGTCCATTTCTTGGGCCCGTGATATATCAGCTGGTTCAGCCGCTGCTGCAGCCGCCGCTTCTCTTTCACGGCGCTCATTTGCCAACACTTCTGCACGGATATCAGCAGGTAAGGCCTCTAATGTTTCACGGTCAAAACTAGAATTAGCCATATCCAAATCCATTTGTGAAAAACTTTCAGAACCAGCTGTAGCTGCGACACTACCACTTGCTGGCGATTGTACATTGGCAGGGGTTGATTGAGCAATAATTTCGGCTTGCATATCTGGTGGCAACGAATTAAAAACTTCAGGATCAATTCCTTCTGGGCACACAAAACCGCTAGTGGTTTCAGTTATTGTCACTTCATGAAGTCTCACGGATCCTTCATCTTCAGTTTCGGTTTTTGATTCTTCATGGGCTTCATGTGAGCTTATCGTGCGATCCGGTGCTGTTGAACTTGAGTCAGAAACACTTCCCGCACTGCTGGAGGACCTTTGGAAACTAGATAAGTCGAGGGTGAAATTCATCATCTGGCTGGGTCCACTTGAAGCATTGAAAGGTGCCGGCGGTGGAGCAGTGAATGAAGTATCTTGAGCAGTGCTCGTGCTTTCAGTTTCATGAACATCGGTATCTTCGGTATCAAAAGTGTGTGACGGTGGGGTTGGAGCAACAGCGTTATTGTGATCCGTGTCAGTGTCACCTGGAGATTGAAGCGAAGACTCACCAAACGTACTTGCTAACGCTGAAACCGATGCAGTTTCTGACGTCACTTCGCTAAACTCAACACGGTCTGGTGTGGCTGGGTCACTGACAGAGGCATCTAGGACGTTAACAACAATGTTCGTGTCTTCTGTAGCAACTGAATCAATCGGGACAGTAAGCTCATCCATAACCATGTTCTCTGCTTGTGTAGTACCCTGCTCTTCATTGTTGTGATCACTCTGTTCTTGTCTCTCGTTGGCCAACGCATTTCCTTGTGAGTTGTCCTCACTGCGAGTAGACGACGCTTGCTCATCATTCGTAACGTCAGCGCAGACTTCACCGATTCTTTGCTCTAATCGAGATACCATGGATCGAATGTTAACTTCCCTGGCAGCACCAGGAGGTCCCCAAACAGAAATACCATTTCCATCGCCAGCTTCGCCTCTAGATGCTCGATGTCCACCAAACACTTGGTTCGCGCCCAAACCATAATGGCGTTGAGAATCAATTCGCGAATCATGGAGTCGCATCTGGGAAGATGCCGGAATATCTAATGAAAACTCGCTCAGCAAGTTTGATACTGCAGACAATCGATTACTGCGACTGGGTGGACGAGCTCGACCACCCCCTCCTCGATGAAGCGGCTCACGAGCAATGCCGCCTAAACTAAGCCGGGCTCGAGACCCACCGAAAGAAAACGGCATTTGATTTTGCACATGCTCTGTCAATTCTTGGAGCTCACGCAGCAACGAAGAATGTCGAGGCAAACCTAGACGATCCGGCATTTGGTCTCCGTCGCTGTCCGCTGGTTGTGTGGTGTTACCAGAGCGTAAAAGCGGGTGCGTGATCGAAGAGGCAGATAGATCTAACCCACTAGTGGCTCCACGATTGTGGCGATGATCACTGCGAGACCGATGACCTCTTGCACCACGTGAATCAAGCGAGTCAAACAAAAATTCGTCTTCAACACCAGGGAGATCTTCGATAAATTGCAAAAGCATGGCTGTTCCAGCTGCACTCTCACGCTGTCCAAGGAGAAATCGTGAGGTGTCTGGCAAAGGCTCGCCTGATTGTTCTTCAGGCTCATCATTTCCATCGTTGCTGACGAATGGGATTACGTCTGTTTGCGTATCGATTCCGCTGGAGCTCAAATTGTTCGCACTCATCACAGAGCGAACAATGCGTTCATCATCCCAGGAGGAGTTTGGTCTCCCCGAATTGTTGTCTTCGCTGGAGCCAGTAAGAGAGCCGTTACCGCGAGCAGCACGACGAATTCGTCTACGTTGCTCATCTGCAAAGGATGCCTCGTCATCGAGTAAATTCAGATACGAAAATTCCTCTTCATCTACTTCATCCAAAGCATCAAGAATCGAAAGCTCAGCATCAAGTGTGCCCCAAAGACGATTTAGTGCCGATCTACGATTAGCACTGCTTTCATCACGTCGACGAAGACTTCGTAAATTCATTCGCTCACCTTCATCGTCGTCATCGTCATCTTCATCGTCATCATCGTCATCATCTTCTTCTTCATCATCCTCGTCCTCGTCATCATCCCCATCTTCTTCATCCTCTTCATCATCGTCACCATCATCTGTTGAGCGAACGGATACACTGCTTCTTTCACTAGCATCGTCATCGTCGCTTCTTTCACCACCGTCATCATCTAGCATCTCGTGGTCATCTTCAACCGATGGTGGAGACTGCATCGTAATATCGCCAATATCACCCCCTACTTGAGAAACATTGGGAGCACGATTTACAGAGTCACCCGAAGAATTGGTTATTTCCGAGCTCGATTGAGTCAAATGCTGAATAGTCTGACCACTAGAGCTGGGGCGATCTAGAACCGCAGAAGACGTCGCTCCGGGTGAGTGAGAGGGTAATGTAAGCGCTTCGTTTTCACTGGACGAAGAATGCCGCTTTTTTAGCAAACGACGGACACGGTGTGTAACGAATGATCGAGTCAAAGTCGCCAACGGTCTCAGTAGCATGGAGCATGTTGC
Source organism: Elongisporangium prolatum (assembly GCA_023335875.1). Taxonomy (NCBI): domain Eukaryota; phylum Oomycota; class Peronosporomycetes; order Pythiales; family Pythiaceae; genus Elongisporangium; species Elongisporangium prolatum. Next base: position 10,554 of record JAADVW010000391.1, read on the forward strand.
GTGTGCTAATGGGTGAGCCAAATTAATTTTTCGTAACGCTTCAGCAAGGAGTGTCACAAAAGAGTGTTTTCCTTTGAGTCCACCACCAAGGACTACTTTATCCCACGCGAAACCCTTCGAAGATCCTTTGGGCCACAGAATACTCATGATCAAACCGGACCAGGCATGCAGTTTGCTGAGTGCCAATTCATCGGAAATATTGATATCTAAATCCACCGAACTTTGCTGGTTGACAGTTCCATTTGGCCATTCTTGAAGCAATCTAACTAACTCCAAAATGATGCATTTCGATCCTTCACCCGAGTGACTACCAATACCAACAAGTAACCGATGAGCATTCTGCACACGTTCCCGTGTGCGCTTGTCAACAAATTTAGTCGATTCCGTTACAGATACCTCTGCTCCCCCTTCAACCAAGCCGGCACTACTTCCATACAGGCCACCTTCTCGCAATGATTTGCGCAAAGCCGCAAACTGACAAAGATCCTTCGATGGCAGAAATTCCATCAAAACTGTACGGATGAAGCTATCACGAGGTACGCAATTGGATATGTTGTATTTTGCCTTTGCCAATACAGTGGCGCAAACGGGGAAAAATGTCACTAAGTGCACCAAAAAGCGCAGGTACATGCCAACGCTCACCACAGGCTGTGTATCTTCGTAGGAGCGTCCTTCTCGAGCCTTGCTATCATCATTCTGGAAAATTGTCTTTTCAATTTCCCAAAGTAATTGAATTTTATCAATGATCTTATGGATTATCATTTGAGCTTGATGCTTGTGCCCCTTCGGTATCTTGTGATGGCTAGTGATTTTCTTATCTTTAAACTCATCTGAAGGTTGATGACTTAACGCAGTCGGATCACCGCTAGTTGGTATCGAACTGGATACTTCTTGTCGTAACTTTTTCGGTACCACATATACCCGCCCTGAATCACTTTTTTTCATGCAGATGGTATTTTGAAGTGCCTTAAGAAATAATTCCTCATTGCGGGCAGCAATAGGTGCGACCTCCATCAACAAGGCTCGTGGCGTGAAACGCATCTGGCTTGGAGAGCCATAACGAGTTGATAGTTTCGACATTGCCTGTAAAATGTTTTCTTCCATCATTTGCTGCAAAACTTCTGGGGATTCCATAACTTGCAACAACAATGTACATGTCAACTCACAGTATCCTGGGAAAATGTTTCCATCACTAATGGATAGTATATCATCGATGCCACCACGAGTAAAAAAGGAGCTTGCAAGCTCATAATTCAAAGTCAAGCGAGCCAAAAGCTGCCAAATAGCATGGGCAATATTTGAGTGCACTTGGTTTCGAATGTGATCAGTTGAAGGAGCCGCAACAATTTTCAGAAGGAGCATGCATATGTTCATGAGACGCCCCTGAAATTCAAGTTCCCTATGCTTAGCGAGATGGTTTGAATCTGCAGCGTCAACAACCTGATCAAGCTTTACTGAGTCTGCTGTCGTTTTGTCTCCAACGAGTGCACCGACAGCTAGCAGCACGGGAGCTACGACGGTCTGTAGGTGAGAATCAGACGAAATATCAGACACAAAATCGAGCATCTTTTGTACGCAAAGAGGTGATTCTTCTTGTAAAACAGCCCGAGATCCAATATCCAATCGTAATACCAGCGCCAAAATATGACTTAGCATAGCCAACATAGCCATATACCGATGACGATCCACATCATCGCGAGTAATAGGTCCTAGCCATTCAAGAATAGCTCCAGCCAGACGGGAAATCACAAGTCTACGCTCACTATCGGAGTGACGGCAAAGAAAGCAGAGATACTCCGCAACTGTCATCACGAAATGCTGGCCCCGGTATAGCTCATCTGAAGCATTCTTGCTTTCTATGCTAGCTGACGGTGGCATCAAAGTTTTTGACTGATTTTGCAGGATGGAGAAGCACACTTGCTCATAAGTATCGCGCAACTTGCTGTAAAGCTCAAACAGCTCTTCTTCTTTAGTTTTTGCATCCGAATCAGATGCAACATCATCCTTAAACACTTCATCAGTAACGTTTGTGTCATCTTCCATATCTTCTTCATCGTCTCCTTCCTCTTCCGGGTGGGAAAGAATCCATTCCATAGCCAATTCAACATCGTTAACCTGAATCCTCCTGATAGCATGCTCAACACGAGAACTAGTGAACCCCATAGCTGTGAGACTTTCAACAACTCGCGGATCAATTGCAAAATCACGGGGATTGGCACGTCCAGATAAGCGGCTGCTTGAACCGCCAAAAAGCGCCGATCTTAAGGAAAGCGAATCGATATCACCTCCTTCAGTGGGATCACGCCCAAATCCAAAACCTTGCCGCCGACCAAATTCAAACTCGCTTTCAATGCCAGTTGCTGCAGAATTAACTGCTGCATCATTTCGATCCAATCGATTTTTCAGCAAGGTCGCTGCTACAGGCAGCATTTCCGAAATGCACCCTTCAATTGGCAAGTTAATAAAATCTTGATGATTCCATACAGCTAGAAGAGTCCGAGTGCACAGATAATGCAGCTGTACTGTAAGTTTCCTCGGATCAAAACGCCCTTCAGCCTCAGTTGCCGGCAGAGCGGATTCTTCATTAACGATGAGGGCAGATGTTAATGGTGACTTAGAGATGTTGCTCAAATCAGACAGTTTGCGCAAAGCTCGTGCAGCAACACGGAATGATGACAAGTCCATTTTTGACGGCATCACTAGTCCTTCATTGTTCTTCTCCGCATGCAAACAAACCGTAAAAAACTCGCCAATAATATTAAGAATCAAAGAGATTTGGGTCTCTGGCATGACTTCATCATTTCTTGAGCCTTGAATTTTTGTCGAAATCTCTTGGTCCATATTTTCATCTTGATGAAATACGTGCTCAGTTTTAACGACTGAAAGGAAAGGTGTGCTAGCAGTGCTTCTTTCTGTTGTCTTCATTAGCTCAACAAGCACCAATGTATTGGCATGGTTTTTCTTGTTGCCAATAACACAGCACACAAAGGTTTCGAGTAAGAACGTTAGATAATACTGTTTTGTGAATTCATCGATTTCATTCGCTCGCACTTCCGACAACACATAACGCAGGTGCCCGTCCAATACACTGGCAACTGTCTTTGCAAGCGCTCGTGCGTGCGGAGCAAGAAGTGCTTCGTTTTCGTCTCCACGACGTAGTGGTGCCGAAAGAAACGCTTTACCATAGCCACTCAGTAAATTTCGCATCACTATGGTAAAACGTAACAATAGTAAAGAACCAACTTTCCACACATCTGCAACAGATTTCTTGTCAGAAAGACGAGATGGCGCATTTGTGTCTTTTTTCACATCACCTGGCGATTTATGCAACGACGCCAACTTTGCACGTTCAAATTGGCAAGAACGATCAACACTAAACAATCTGGATATTACTTGCTGCGTTGATTTTGAAGAAAATTCAGTAAACCATCGTCGACACTGCAAATGACTCTGCACAACCTGGATAGTCCAAATCAAAAGGGCGCACTGCCATTCGATTGTAGCCAAGACCCGCAAATACTCTCCAACGGATTCCATTTTCTGGTCATGTCTGGAATTTTCCTCCGAAGCGTCACTCATATTTTTTTCACCAACTGAATCAGGTAGCTCCATATCGGGTAATGAACAAAGAACACCCTCTGCTCCCTCTGCAATTTCGCTAAAAGGCCACTTCGAACCAACTGCTGCGCGCGCGGACTTTAATGAATCCAGTTGCATATTTATTTCCTTAGTAATGGCCGTCAACATACTTGTCGGTTGCTGGGAAGCAAATGAGCGCAGTGCAAGCGTAATGGATTGCGCTGCAACATGATGGCTCGTCGAAATATTACCGTCCTGACTCCTTCTATCTAGTAGGTTATTTGAGATAAATAATGATCCCGTTGGCAAAATCAGATGATACAACTTTAAAAGCAGCTGGATGCCACCATGGTCTGCGAAGAATGCTGCATGCTCCGACTTTGATAACACAGGTTCAAGCAAATCTGCCAAATGATTTGCCATTCGCAATGTAATGCCATTTTCGGCATTTGTACGTTTCACCACTAATTCCTCCCCGAAGCGAGTGATTTTTTGTAATGCTTTCACACAAGCAAGAATTGCTGAGTTCTGAAAACTTGGAACATGTCGCACCAACTCAAATATACCGGTTCCAACAATAGAAGGCACGTCACCTTGAAAACAGTTCGTCGTTTCGTCTTCAGTATATTGAGGAGACGCAAACATATCCAGCAAATACAGCAACGGGTCATACTTGGCAACCTTGTCGGCATGAGGTGTAGTCAAACTCAGTGCATTCAATACAGAAGGTATAGCAATTGCTAGCTGGGAGCACGGAGGTAAAATCAGGTTTGATGGATACAACTCCGCCACATCCCATCGCGTAAGTGTTTTCAGCAAAACGTCCGCGATTCCGCTGGAATGTACATGGTTCACGCTACTTGGGTCATTGTTGATAACGTCCGATACAACAACGGCTGCTTGCGAGAATAAAACTGGCCCAAATGTGTCAATATGACCCAGTATTCTTGTCAAAACCTTGTTCAAGACACTCCCTTCCCTGATCACACGACTAGTTGCCCCAGCCGTCATTACTCCCTGTAAGTGAAAAGAAGTTGATAGCGCGATCAGCAATGCCACCAAAAATACTACAGTTGTCTCAGAGAGTGGAGGAAAAGACTCTCCTGACGATGGCAGAGTAGAGATACTTGAGCATTCGACCATCAGGCGATCAATAAGAATTCCAACACCATTCAAATCACGGTACAGTGCTGCAGCCGACGCATGGTTGTTTACTGTAGTTTCAAGTGCCTGAACACATTGCGTGATCAAAGTCAAATGATACGGACTGATTGCTGGCGTAGTAATCACGTGAAGAAGAGAAGGAATAACGCCATTCTCTGTCAACACCGCGGCGCCTGATTGGATTGCCACCACAGCAGTAAGAAGACTAAGAACGGCCTCTGCCCAGTATAATCTGGCATCCTGCGAATTTGCATTGATGTCGCGAAAAGCTGTCTTACTCACAATATCGGCTTCTTCAGCAGACAGAAGATCGGCCGTGGCTTGAACAAATGCAACGGCAAGCGACATGTCCATATCATTGTCCGGCTCTGTGGCACTTGACTCCGCATTTGGTCGTCTCTCGCTCGGATAACTATCAGTTTTTCCAGAAATCTTCGACGAAATGTCGCCCAGCTCCACCATGCAGAATCGAACCAGTGATGGGAAAACTCCGTGCGGAGTTCCTTTCGTAACACCAAGAATTGATAGTACATTTGATTGTCGGCCAAGCACACCAATCCCGCCACCACGACCAATACGGTCATGTACTAATGCGGTCAACACTTGAAGGGCACCCACACGCACCTGGACTGGAATCGTATCGTAAGTTTCCACTCGAATAAGCTCCACGATACCTCGAGTCAATTCTGGACTCTGCTCGATGTAGTTGGTAACTTCCCACGATTCACCAAATGCGTAGAAGAGCGCCACAAGAGCATACATTCTCTCAACAACAATGGCCTCCTTTGAGCGTTTGGACCTCGCTGCGTAGCATTCTCGAATTTTTGTAAAAAGAGAGAAGTGATACTTAGCGGGAACGTGGTAGTGCTGGATCAATTCTTCACATGTGTTGGCCGCTGTGCATGCTGCTGGTCCTCCTAAAACGTCAGATCGCTCGTCATCATCGCACGTTGGAATAGGCGGAATGCGAATTGTCACAACTTGAGTGTTTGTTTCATTGGAGCTGCTGCCTTCGCCATAAAACTGGAATGCAAACTCCGCACTCGTAGCGCTGGAGCGCAAATAATCGACAAGATCCATGCTGCTATTCGCTGCACCACGTCCCTTGGCGATCGTCAGCAAGCGCCGACGCATCAAGCTATTACGTGAGGCATTGGTTTCCATAGAAGCAGAAGGATCTGTCGCATGGCGATGTGCATGCGGCGGTAACGTCATCATAGCCAGCACATGCGTGGCTTCAAACACGATACGATCATTGCGAGCACCGAGAAAGCTTACGACGGTCTACAAGCAAGTCATATTAACGTCAGTCATCTGCACTGTATTCAGCAAAAAAGGCGCTCCAAGCAATCACCCATCGCACCTCGATCGATGTATACATGTGCTTGTTGGAGGCGTTCTCCAGCAAGATCGCAGTAAATCGCAACACTTGGTACACTTGCTCGCTCATTTCCTGCTCCAGATCATCTGTGCAACCGCTTGACTCGCTCTTTTCCTCGCTGACTGTATCTGCAGTCGCATTGTCTACAGCAGTTGTTGCCGCTGCACTTGGGCGTGCTGGCACGACAATCAATCGCGGGCACTGCGCGATCGCTGTGCGCAGCAGCGTCTGCAACTTGTCCAACACCGGAACCCAATTGTAGATATCAGCCTGGCCTTCAAACTGCCAGCTCTGGATGCATTTGAGCAACGTCACGAGACGCGCATCGGATGCGCGCGTGAGCAGCTCGATCAGTTTCTTTTCGTCCGCGCTGGGGGGCGACCGAATGACCCCCCCGGGCAGCGCGCCGTACGCCGCGCCAGCCTGCATTCACTGGCGACGCGGAAGATGCCTCTGTGTCTCACGTGCACAGCGCTGGCTGCTTCTGCTGCCTTTCCCGTTCTTCCGCCTGCGATAGGAGCTTTCCTTCCCGTCCGCCGCTCCCCCCGCCGGTTGCAGAACAAAAAATACCAGGACTCGGCGTTGCGCTGATGTAAATTACAATCCGCTTTGCTCCCTCTCCGCTTGTTGAAGCGAAGGGAGAGGAGCTGAGGGGGATTCACTCTTCAATTTTATAAACTCGCTGTATCCTGGAGGAAAATTACCGAAAAGGTGAATGCGAACTTTACAGCGGCGTACTTAGGAGTGATGGTGTTGAAGTCTCTACATGAGGAACTGCGTATAGGCCGGATTCGTCGTCTCCTCCACAAAGTTGAAGCCCAGATGCTGCAAGAACGTTACGAACGGGGCATCGTCATGAGAAGGCACCTGGAAGCCCACGAGCACGCGGCCGATGTCGGCGCCGTGGTTGCGATAGTGGAACAGACTGATGTTCCAGCGAGCGGATTTATCGCTGCAGAGACAAACAGACATACATGAGCAATCGTTCCGCCGTGAGTCACTACATGAGAGAACAAAAACATACTCAAGCGAGTCCAAAAAGTCCTTCAAAGCACCAGGGCGCTCGGGGAATTCCAGACGAAAGAGACGCTCGTTCGGGACCTATGCACACCACTCATGAGCAAATGAATCACATTTTGGAACTAGAAACACAAAGGGAGAAACGTACGTCAGCAGCGCGACCACCGACCAAGTGGCGCAAGTGAGACTTAGCCAGTTCGTTCTCGGCCAGATCAGCCACATGCATGCCGTCCTGGGAGTTGATTGAGTTCACAAACTCCGTGAATTCCTCGGGGGTCTTGGTCTGAATACTCATACAGATCTGTGCAACATTATCGTGCTGAGAACTCATGCGATACGTGAACTCGGTCACGTTGCGAGGGACTGGAGAGTCAAAGATATCAGTTCAATTTAGCTGATGATCAAATGCGCAGTGCAGTAAACTTACAAATGAGATCATACAAGCGCTTGAAACTACCCTTGACTTCAGGGATCTTGACCGACATGAAGCGTTCACGGTCATCCGAACTAAAGTGGCATTAGTCAGTACAGACCAATCGGGAGAGAATACGAAAGAAACGCACCGTTCAGTGACGAATCGTAGTCGATCAAAGTCCATGTTGGCAGCAGCCAGCACCGCCACGTATTTTTCGTTCTGCGCGTTGTGAAGTTGCGCGTACTTCTTTACACCAGCGACACTAATGGCACCTGCAGCAGTTGTCATCAGCTTTGCAAAGCCAAAATGAAAGACATATTGCTCGGGTACGCACCGCACGGCTCCATGAGCGATCGTGTATCGCCAAAGACTCCTTTGATCGCAACACAGACTTCATCCGTCGAAACCGTGACGACCTCATCAACAAGGTCCTTGCAGAGACGGTAGTTCTCCACACCAAGCGATCGAATGCCGACATCGTCAGCAAAGCGGTTGGGATTAGAAAAGGTCACCAGTTGCTCCTGCTTGATGGATTCTTGCAGCAGCGTCGCTCCTTCTGTCTCCACACCGATAATCTTTACCGAAGGCGCAACTTCCTTCACGAACGCAGCAATGCCGGAAATCAAACCACCACCGCCCACAGGAGCAAAAATCGCATCTGGCCAGCTACCAGAGGTCTGAAGATGAATCAATCATTGTCAGCCTTCATGTAGCTGTCAAATGAGTAGCATGTAAAAGATCACCTCCTTCAAGATCTCCATGGCGACAGTTCCGTTTCCAGCAATCACAAGGGGGTCATCGAAAGGATGCACAAGCGACCGGCCTTCTTTCTGCGCAATGCGGAATGCTTCTTTCTGTGATCACAAAGCAGTATTGTTTACCATTACACGTTCATCTCATCATTATGGCAGCAGAGTAAAGTGTACCTGGGAGGCCTCAAAGTCCGAGCCATGCTCGACAAACTTGATCTTGTCACTTCGCGGCAGTGCAAACTAGAGTAATCGCAGTGCGAGAGTGAATATCGAGGCACTGCCGCATTAATGCAAATAAAAAGTGTGGTCTGTACCTTGTTGTGTGTGGTTCCCAGCGGTGCAACAATGATGACGTCAATGCCCAGTTTCGCGGCCGAGTACGCCACACCCTACGCCAACATGAGCCATGAGCATCACAACTCACCGCTGCAAACATAAAGCATGCTATTTGCTTGAGCACAATACCTGTGCATGGTTGCCAGCGGCACACGCAACAATGCCTCGTTCCTTTTGCAAGGGCGTCAGATTGGCGATCTTGTTGTGCGCACCACGAAGGTTGAACGAAAACGTCGGTTGCAGATCCTATTCGCCGCGCAATCCAGTCCATCTGGATTAGCCCAATACGCAGCAAAGAGTAAGCTACGATTGACGCACCTCACGCTTCAAGTACAGACTGCAGTTGCCTGAGAGCGTCTTGGAAAGCGACGGCGCTGGCACGAGCGGCGTCTGGTGCGCGACATCGTACACGCGGCTCTCGAGTACTTCTTTGAGGTAGTCGTGCGATCCGGGACGCACCCACGCGGGCGTCGCAGAGGCCACGGTGGTCAACCGGCGACGGAACATGTTGCAATGGGCACGAGACCAAGCAGCTCTTCGTACTTGCGGTGAGGAGCCCGTCAACCAAGAGGAACGATCCGTGACTGCGCAAACGGGTAGCGTAGACACGCTCAATTGAAGCCTCAACCGGAATACAAGCCCTCTTTTTTTGCGTTTACCGGTATTTCCGGTATTCATAGGGTTTGCACTATTTTCAGAAATAGACTGTATACAGGGCTCTAAGAGGCACTCCACAAGTGTTCATATCGCAGGCCTGGCGCACGAGGAGAACGAGGCGACTCTCCATCCCAGCCGGCGTGCAACTCCAGCTCTGGACGTTACTACTGTCACGTTACTACTGCGATCGAAGCGCACACGCACATATGACTTTCTAATACGTAAATGCAGAAAGCGTGTCACTGCCAACTGGTGGGAGCTGCGACTTTATCAGCTTGAAATATGTTGCCTTGGTGATTTAGACTCCTTCTGGCCAGCCAAACATCCACACAAAATGTTGTCATAAGAATGTGGGGTTGCTGTTACAGGAGGGGATGGTCATCCGCGTCTCAACTCCGTGTAGCCAAAACCGCGATACCGTAGCTCCACGATTTGCTATATTAGCTGCATGAAAAATTACAGCGAAGGCACAAAAAAGCAAGCCGCTTACAGTTAAAGTGAGTTGAATCGACTTTTCAGTCTCATTCGTGCTAGTTTTGCGTGTATAATACCCCCTCCCGACTCTTGTTCTCGATTGAAAACGCAACGTTCACCTTTACATTCGCTACAAATACAGTAGTCTCCGATGCGAACGTGTACGCGCTCAGTTCAGAAGAAGTCAAAGCGTGTTACGGAACACGTATAATCGACGGGTTGTCTGCATTCGTGCAGTCGCTGCGGCTTCGGGACCCGTGTGCCCAAAACGGAGGGAGATTCTGAGTTGTACAAGCCAGAAGAGCACAGTGGTAAGAGCAAAGGTGCTTCCCAAATCCATTGCCACCAGTTCCATGACCCACGTTCAAATAAAAATGGGCGCACAAAGCCAAGTCAAGCTATCACTTGCGACGAACTGGCTGTTCCATGAAGTGTATACATCCGGTTACGCTGTCCAGACTATACATAAACAGCAAAGGAATCGTGCCAAAGATGAAGTGCTTTATCCGGACAGCGCCAAACTGAGCCCTCTTATCCATAAAAATGGTGTAGGGTAGGGTACGGGCTGCGCATTTCAAGGAAGATGGACAGTTCGAACAGTCCTGTCACAGTATATACCCTCTCATATATGATGAGATCTAATGAATCATATTAGACGGGATCGGTGCTTAGGGGCATAGCCTTCGATACTTTTGATTCGGAGGTTCAGTGACCACTGCAAGAGGCGGCCGGAAAGCCACCCCTCCGTCTACCTATCGGTCTATTTCCCCTACGGCAACCAAGCTCTCATGCAATTCTCTATGCGATGGCTACTGTTGCTGGCCATGCTGCTGGCTGTGGCCTCGCTGACTCATGGTAGGTGTCGTGCTCTTTCTCTTTCTAAGGAGGACGATAGAACGCTGCGTTGACTGTATTCCCTTTCTCCCTTGGCCAATAGCTAACGACGGCGAGGCCGGCGTGCCCGAGGAGGAAGAAGTCTCGGTGCGGTCTCTGGAATCGACGTACTCGCCGCAGCTTCGACGTATGGCGGATGGCAGTTCAGACTCGACGCCGACCCCGACGACTGCTACGCCCACGACAACGACAGCGACGCCTACGACGACGACTGCTACGCCTACGCCTACGCCTACGACGAAGACTCCTACTACTACGACTGCCACACCGACGACAACAACAGCCACCCCGTCATCGACTTCCTCGTCCACCTCGGCCTCTGAAGCGTGTACGCATGCATACCCGCCCCTCTAGCTCACTGCCAAAGAACTGATTCATGTGGTTCTATTCCAGCCGGTACTAGCTCCTCGCCATCGGCATCCACTGCGTCTTCTTCGACGAAAGACAGTACGTCCTCAAGAGCCAAGCTTCTCTTTTTCAGGCTGACTGACTGGATATCTGTCCAATAGGCTCGTCCTCATCTGCTGGCTCGAGCTCCACGACCACGACCAAGAAGAGCAGCAACACTGGCACGATCGTCGGCATTGTCGCTGGTATCATCGGCGGTGTCGTGTTGCTCGGCATTCTTGTGCTCTTCATCACGCGCAAGCGTCGCGATGACGACGATGATCCGCTTTCGCCCTTTGAGCTTTCCATGGACAAGGGCTACCCTCCGACCTACAACCCTGGTGCTTCGGGTATGGCCAACAACACGAGCGTGCTGTCTCACAGCAACGTGGGCAACAGCAACGGCCGTGACGTGAACATCGACACCAACACGCCTCCGGCTGGAGCCGTCGCTGCCGGCTTGGCCTACACGCAATTCTACGACTCGGCGACGTCTCCCAACTCCATGCACCACCAGATGGAGCTGCAGTCAAATGCCGATACGGCTGCTAAGGACGACGCTGCCTCCAACATCTGGCTCAGCGCCATGGAAGTCAAGGAAAATGACTCGTACCTGAGCGCTCACGAGGAAGAGGCTGGCGACGACCACTCGTTCATGAGCAGCCAAAGCCGCGGAAGCTACGACCGATCGCAGGGCGTGGACGCGGATCAATCCAGCGTGATCAGTGGTGGCAGTGACTTGAACAGTACCAAGGGCCACAAATACCCCGAGCTAGAGGACGAATCAGCTCGCGACTCGTATGAGTTGTAGATAGGGAACCTTCGGTCTCTTGGTCCATTTATGCTGTCGTTGCGCTGTTGCATGTATAAGGCACGAAAAACCCAATTTAATTCCCTTATCGACACACATTTGTGCAAAAAAAAAACCTTCTCTTGAGATATATATCTTAAGTGCGTATGCAGTTATGCGAACTTAACGAGCACTTTGGAAATGGATCGAAAGGACGCCGATCGGCATAAGGTGCGTGCGCTCATGTACTTGAAGGTATTAACAAGGTGTTAGTGCCTTTAAGACTCATCCTGACGATTTGAATGCATTCGCGTCAGTCTGCGGCAGATGCCAAGAGTTCGTCGTCGTCCAAGGACATCTGGATGATGCTCTCTGCCATGGAGCCGGCCGCGCGCAAAGATGCACAAGCGCAGCCTGCAGATATCGCATCTGGGGTGCCTGCAGGCGCACAAGACGAGCGCGATACATTCACGCTCATCATCGGGTCAAAGAACGCTGGGAAGACATCGCTGACAGCCAACTTCCGCAACTCTTCGAAAGGTCTGTGCGTGCATTCTGACTGTCATGCGCGTGAGCTGACAATTCTGCATGGAAACAGTGGAGGAGATCAAGCCGACAACAGCATTGGACTACGTGTTCGTGCGTCTCAAAGTGCCTTCGGGATCTAGCACGCGAGCACCCGTGGCGCACATGTGGGAGCTAGCAACGGCCAAGTGTGTGAGCGAGATGATACGCGTTCCGCTCGCGCCGGAGCGGATCTTGAATGGAGCGCTCGTGATCGTCGTGGACCTGTCTGTGCCTGGAGATGCAGTGCCGTATCTTGTCCAGTGGCTTACGACACTGTACAAGGTCGTGCAGGAGGTTCTCAAGCTCAAGGAGAAGAATCCGGTAGAAAAATTCGCGGTCGACAAGCTGCGGCAGGAGGCAATGCAACGCTACGGCAATGCCCATCCTGACAAGGACGAGGTCACCCCCATTCCTCTACCACTGATCATCATCGGGAACAAGTACGACACGTTTCGTGATGAAGACAGTGTCAAGCGCAAGGGCGTGCTGCAGGCCATGCGCGCTCTGGCGCACATGTACGGCGCCTCGCTGCTGTTCACAAGCATGAAGGACAAGAACCTCGTGACGCAGTTCCGCACAGTCATGAAAGGTTTTGCCTTTCGCTCGTCCTCGTCCTCCATCGCTGCCAAGAGCTCCAAGGAAGTTGACCCGGCCAAGCCTGTGTTCGTCCCGGCCGGCGCCGATCTATTCGAAGACATCGGGCTCCCAAAGACCGCTCGGCAGCGAGAGTTCACCAAGGACCAGCACGAGGAGCGCGCCAAGCAATGGCGCAAGATCGTGACCGAGTACTACGCCCCGTCAGGCGAAGTGCCCGAGTCGCTGTGTGATGACGAGATCGACGCCAAGGAGCAGGAAGACAGCAAGGACAAGTTCCCCGAGCCCAGCATCGACCGCAACCGCCAGCGTAAGAGGTACGCCTTCATATTGTCTCTCTGTGTCAGTAATCGCTGTCTAACCAAAACGCTGTCTCCATCAGTGAGGAGCTCCGTCGCTATCGCGATCAGCGCAAGAAAGCGACCGACAAGAAGTCCAAGGCAGCATGAACACTAGTTTTTAACCAATCAAACATCATGGAAATAGATATGCATCTTGTGATTGGCTGATATCGTATCCAATACAAAGAGCTAGGGAGGGGGGAAGTTGGCGAGCAAAAGATTTCTCGAGCGAATAAGAGCAGGAAGTGAGAATGGACGCGACGTTCGGCATCGTGGGCAAGGACTTTGTGCTACTGGCCGCCGACCTCAAAGTCGTGCGATCGATCCTCGTGTACAAGGACGATGAGGAGAAGGTAAGCGCGCTTTCCCGCACGTCTGAATCGCTCTGGAGGCGTCAAAATGCGCCTCTAAAGACGCGACTTATAATGCGCACGGGTATCGGCTCAATTGACTGGATCTTGATTAGGCACTGGCGCTCGACTCGCACAAAGTGATGGTGGCCACAGGTCCGCAGAGCGACCGCGTGGGCTTTGGCGAGTACATTCAGAAGAACATGAAGTTGTATGAGCTGCGCAATGGCGTGTCGCTCAACGGCCCGGCCACAGCCAATTACGTACGCGGCGAGCTCGCGCGCTTCCTGCGCCGATCGCCGTACCAGGTGAACCTACTGATCGGTGCTGTGGACGAAGAAGAGTCTCCGGCCGGCGGCAAGCAGACGGTGCCCACGCTGCACTGGATCGACTACCTCGGCTCCATGGTCAAGGTGAACTTTGGCGCGCACGGCTACGCGTCCAACTTTTGCCTGTCGATCTTTGACCGCGAGTGGCGGGTACGTGGCACAGAGAACTGCATCAGGCAGGCAATTGCACTGGTGTCTAAATTGAGCTCGTGGTTGTGTGACCAGCCCGATCTGACGCTGGACGAAGCGATCGTGATCCTGAAAAAGTGCCGCGCCGAGCTCGACATGCGCTTCCTCGTTCGCAATGGCGAGTGGTCCTACACGGTACGCCACAGCCGCCGCAGCTGTTTATGTAGAGCGCTTGAACTCATGAGCGCGTCTTGTTGGGTGGCAGGTCATTGACACCAACGGCATTCGCAACCTGGACCTGACTGCCTAAGAGGGAAGACCGAAAGCACGGCTGAGCGTGATGTGAGGCCAGCAACAGAAGCGCGACGATCAGTGTGACGCAGGATGAACAAGTTATTTCTTTTCTTTTGCATGCAAACAGGTCGAGATTCTATTCATTCACGCGCGATCGTTCCTCTAGTGGCGCTGGTCTAACGGCGTTTGAACTTGGACTTGGACTTGAACGTGCTCGTGCCCTTCTTGGCGTGCTTCTTGTACGACGTGATCTTCTCCTTGAACTCGAACGGGTTCTTGCCGGATTCGCCGCGCACCTTGGCGTTCGCGGGCTGGCGAGGCTCGCTCTGGCTCATGTCGGCGTCGAATGTGGACGTGTGGCTGCTTCGGGCCGCACGGGCCTTCTCGCGCTTCAGCCGCTTGCGCTCCGAGATCTCGGCGATGGACTCTTCCTCGCGGTCCACGGCCTTGCGCTGGTTCTCCTTCTTGGCCTTCTTGGCGGCCCCAGCCACGTGCATGGAGGTAAATACTTTGCTGCCGGCCTTGCGACCTTCGTCTTCTGCGTCCGCATTGGCGTCCGCGAGCATGCGCTCTTCGCGCTCGCGGATCTCAAACAGCCGACGCTTCTTGTGACTCATCATCTTGAGCTTCTTGGCTCGCGAGATCGGGTCATTGCCCGCGCCTTCCGCCTCGGCCGCAGCCTGCTGCCGCGCGAGACGGTCTTCTTCGGCACGATCCTGCACCAGCTTCTTGTCCTTGCCCGTCATGAACCACGTACGCGCTGGACGCGACTGAATCTCATCGCGATGCAGCAGCATGTTGGACGCACGCGTCACTTCCTTCTCGGCCTCGCGCATGCGCTTCTCGAGAGTTTCCTCGTGCATGATCTGCTTGATGTCCTCTGTCATGCTCTCAATGCGCGCATTCCACTGTGCGATGACCGGATCGGGCACTGCTCGGCTCTTGACAAAGCCGTGGCAATGACGCGAGACCTGCTTCATCAGCAGACGCCGCGATTCACTGGTCAGCGTCACAGCACGGCCGTTGCGGCCAGCACGAGCCGTACGACCCACGCGATGCACGTAGGTCGTGATGTCCTTGGGCATCTCGTAGTTGATCACAGCGTGCACGCCCTTGACATCGATACCACGCGCAGCGATATCGGTACACAGCAGGACATCGACAGCGCCGTCCCGGAAGTTCTGCAGAGCCTCAAGCCGCTCCTTTTGCGACAGATTACCATGCAATTCGGCTGCGTTAATGCCCGCAAGCCCAAAGATGACCATCATGCGATGCGCGTGCACTTTGGTCTCCATGAACACGATCGTGTTGGTGCGGAACGTACGCGTGCAGAGTGCCAGCAGAATGGCTTCGCGGTCGCCCTCACGGTTGGGACGGATACGAACAAACTCCTGCACCAGGTGCTTGGCCATGTCGAACAGCGGGTCTGTGCTGATGCGGACGGGGCGCTTCATGGACAGATCAATGAGCTGGTCGACCTTGGACGTGAGCGTGGCAGAGAACAGCATGGTCTGTCGTGCCACGGGGCACATGCGCACGAGTTCCAGCACTTCCTCTGTGAACCCGAGCTCCAGCAGACGATCGGCTTCATCGAGCACGAGGATCTCGAGGTCGTCCATGTGGATGCTCTTGGAGTTGCGCAAATGATCGATCATACGGCCTGGCGTACAGATCACGACGTCCGGGCGGTTGCGGAGCTCCACCTCCTGGGGCTTGAGCGGCAGACCACCGACGGCCAGCGAGCATGTGATGTCGGTGAAGCGGGCGAGCTGCTCGAGCATGGACTGACACTGCGTGGCCAATTCACGCACAGGGCAGATGATCATCACACGCGTGGACTGCACACGGCGCGAGCGGAACTGCAAACGCTCGAGAATGGGCAGCAGGAAGGCAGCAGTCTTACCAGAGCCGGTCTGAGCGCTGGCGCAGATATCCTTACCTGTGAGCGCCACGGGGATAGCGCGCTGCTGGATGGGGGTGGGCTTTTCGAAGCCCAGCTGTGTGATCGCGCGCACGATGGGGCGCGAGAGCTTGAGATCCGCGAAGGTCTCAAACTTGGTTTTGGCGAACTCTTCAGCAGCGAACGGATCGACCTCGAAAAACTCCTCGGCCTTCTTCTTCTCGAGCTGTGAAAGGAGTTCCTCACGCGATGTCTTGTTCTTGCTGTCCTCCTTGAGCGCGACCTGGAGGCGCTGCTCTTCCACCACATCTTCAGCCTCTTCGTCTTCGTCTTCGTCATCTGAGCTCTCTTCTTCCTCCTTCTCGACCTCCATCGCTTCTGCTTCATCGTCCGAGTTCTCTTCGTCGGCGTCGCTGGCAGCCTGCGCTTCCTCTTCGACTTCACCCTTCGCCTGCTTCTTGGCCTTCTTGGCCTGCTTGGCAGCCTTCTTCTCTTTCTTGGCCTTCTTAGCAGCCTCTTTCTCTGCGCGCAGGTTACTGATCTTGGTCTGGATCGTCGTGCGCTGGGTCTGGCCCTGCTCCATCTGCTCAATACGTGAGATGGCCTTGGTAAAGTCCCATGAGCTGCCGCCGGCCGAGTAGCCATCGCCTTCATCGAACTCAAATGCCTCGGCCATCATACTTCCTTTGCTCGCAGCGGCCTGTTCGCTCTGCTGTTGCTTCTATATTCGATCGACAGCACGCAACATGAGACTCGCAGTGCTTTGACATCGAAATTGCACAGGCGCCACTGTACCTTAGAGATGATGGCCTGCTTGAGCTCCTGCTCCTCCTCCATGCCCTCATCATCCGAGCTCTCTTCCACGTCAGAGATCTCGTCGTCCGACGCGATGGTCATCACCAGGTCATCCTTGTGCACCATTGCTCTCGCTTGTGCTTGTACACCAAACGTCATACGCGCTTGGCTGTAGAATTGGTTGGGGCACAACCGTGCTTCTTTTCCACCAATAGCAACCACGTATTTTCATGTTGTTACCACCGATTGGTTGAAAATGATCATGACGCACATGATTAGCTGAAAAGGATTGAAATGCGAAATCAGCCAATCAGCGTGCAATGGGAGGTTTCTTGTTGAACCTAAGAAGCTGGTCATTCGAGTCAACAAGCTGGCGAGACGTCATTCTCGATCTGGACTCTGGACTGGAACCGCTATGGACCCTCGCGCCGCCCGACCGCAGCCCTTCCACCGTACGTCACGCGTGCTCTGTGTTGGTATCCGCATGAGCTATGGAAGACTGATACTCTAGCGCTGCTGCTTGTGTGGTGTAGAAATCGCCCTTGAGCGGATGCGGCGGCAGGAGCAGGAGATGCAGCAGCGATATCAGCAGCTACAGCAGGCTCGACAGATGAACCAGATGACCATAGGTGCGTTCACTGTGCTTTTTGTTCTGCTGCGCTGGGAATGGCTCAGACTTTGCATCGATTGCTCTTTTCGGATCTGTTCGCAGACGAATACAACAAGCAGGTTCGCATTGCCGTTTGGCATGTCACTCTCGTGACACGGCGTCTGACACAGTCTGGATGGATCTTGCAGGCGCACATCACGTCATTCTCGTACCTGGCCAACCTCATGGCTCTTCGCGATCGCCAGCGACGTGGTCTCCAGTCACAGTGCGTTGCTGTCTGCATTTCCCGCTCTCGAATGACGCTGCTGCTCACTGACGCACTCGCTCCTGTGTTGACACAGACGCAGCATGTACTAGACGCCCCGCCATGTTCCATCTCTCCATTTCCACACCGTTTCGTTGAATAGTCTGTAATTAACCAATCATGTTCCCTCAAACCTTGACTTTCATCCAATCACAAACGTCGCCAACTCGTTGCGACGACTCGCAGATCCGCATGCAGCAGCCACAGGAATGGCGTCGACGGGCGACGCTGCGTAGGCCTCTGGGTGCCAGGACTACGTCCTCGGCTTTAGTTCAAACTGCTTCCTCTGCAGACAAAATCTCCCGCCGTTCTGCTGCCGCTCCATCGCAAGCGGTGGCCGCAAAGGACAAGCAGCAGCCGTCGCAATGGCGCGCTCTGCGCAGCTCTGTCCGCATCCGAGCCACTAGAGAGGAGGACGCGGGTTCTCCCAGAGAGCGACGTGACGCGCGAATCGCTAACCTGTGCGAGCATGATCGCCAGAAGATCGCCAAGCTGGTTCGACGTATCGCTGAAATGGGCGCGCTGCAGGAACAGACCGAGAACGAGTTCCATCGCGAGCGGCAGCGCATGGAGACCGAGATCAGCGAGCTGCGCACGCATGTGAAGCAGGACGTCCAGGAGATCGACGAGTTGAGCGGCAAGCTCAAGAGCACACTGCGCGCTCTACGAGATCACCAGGAACGCGTGCTGGTGCTGGAAGATAGCCACGAGGCCGAGACCCTGCAGCGCATGGACACGGACCAGACCATGGATCTGCTCAAGCTCGAGGTGGACAAGCTGCACAAGCTCGTGAGAATGCAGAAGGAACAGATGGAGGCCAACGACCGGGAGCAGCAGCTGAGATTTCAGGCCGAGATCGACCGATTGACACGTGAATTGCAAGAGGCGCAGAACCAATTGCTGCAGGAACGCCGTGAACGGATCGAGGACAAGCAGCGCATGTTGGAGGAGCGGCTCACGGCGTCCAGTCTGCATCATTCCAACGTCGCCAGTGTGCAAAATCAGCAAGAACGAGAAGCGCATGTGCCAGTACCGACTGCATCGGTTGATGTATCTTCGTTCCTAAACAACTCAGTCGATCTTCCGGAAAAAGTCCGCGATATGATGGACGAATGGAAGCAGCGCATGAAAGATGCCATGGTCGAAGCCAAAGCGGCCGTGATGGCAGAGATGAGCACTGCCCCAGCGTATCCGACCCAACAGCCGTCCGATCATGAAGACAAGAACGATATAGCAGACCTGAAAGAGGCAAACTCCAGCGGCAGATTGAGAATCTCGAGCCAAGAGACATCGGCAATGAAGCACGAGCCATCAGCCCAAGAGACTGGAGTGTCGAGATCCCGATTTGATCAGGAGTTAGTGCACGAGTCGGACGAAGAAGGCGAAGACAGAGACTCGGAGGAAGCAGAATCCGATGACGAGCGTTCGCTCGACACACGGTTCCATTATGAGCGCTACCGAGATCCTCAGGACACGCCAGTGAGACGAAAAGAACACCAACGACGATATTCTTCTCGGAGACCGCCAGCAACTCCACTGCGTCGCCGTCGACATCGACACCGTCGTGATGTTCGCCTCCACTACGCGCCGCCTGTGGAGTTCGAATTGAGAAGCGAGGACGAAGAGCTTCCGACTCCAGTGCGTCAAGCAGATCCAGCTGCGTTTAATGCAGCTGTCTCAGGCGGAGAGCCGACGCCAAGCTTCGGAAGTGTGTATGATACCTGCTTGTTCGATGTTGTGGATGCAATGGAGACGCCGCCTCGTGCTCAAAGTGCTGTCGATGCGTCATCAATCAAGTCTCGGTCTGATCCTCCGTCTCGATTCAGAAGCCTATTGTTGGATCTTGAATCACGAGAGCAGCGTTTAGCCTGGGTCCAAGATCAAGTGCATCTGCCAGCGCAACCAGAAAGTCGGCTCACTTCATCTGTGGACCAGGATCTGGAATTGTTCAACCAAGTCAAGGACGTCTACGCTGCCGATCGAAAGTTCAGCATGGCTCCTTCCAGCACTGTGGACGTTTGGCAAGAGAGGAAACATGACGCAGAGCCTACGGACACGCCGTTGTCCACTGGAGACCTCTCTGTCGTGCGCGAGTCCATTGAACAAGACATGCAGGAACTGCTGCAGGCTCACAGTGCTAAATGGAATTTCGATTGAAGACTACTTTACAAAACCAGGTATAATTGATGTCATGGCTCTTAGAATATGGTATGATGTACATGCTCAAGGCCAGATACAGTACATGACAATATAAATCGCACCCTATTTTGATATTCTGTTCATCACTGACTATTAATTTATTGCGTGTGACGTGCGTCTGGCACTCCATCGAAAAGAATCAGGATGACGCCTTCGCTGCCGGACGATTGGCGACAGTTCCTGCAGTCCATGGACGCGCAGTGGGCCCAGCAGCAGGCTGCGCAGGCCACGCAGTACGTGCGCTCGCTGCCATCAGAGGCGCATATCGTAGGCGCGTTCGTGGCCGGCGTGTGTGTGGGGCTGCTGATTCCTCGGCTGCGCCAGCCGTTCCGGCGCTTTGCGACTGTAGACGACATCCCGCTGCGGTTCTTCCACGAGGAGCGGCAGCTCAGCGCCAATGCCGTGAGCTTCAGCGATGGCGACACGTTCCGCGCGCGTCACATCCCGTTCGCTCGCAGCGCCGGCGCGTACACGGGCAAGGCCTCGGAGCACACGCTGCAAATCCGCCTGGCGGCGATCGACACGCCCGAGACGGCCAAGTTCGGCAACCCAGGCCAGCCCTTCGGTGAAGACGCCAAGAAGTGGCTCGCACACGAGTTGGACGGCCGCCGCCTGACGCTCACGCTGCTGCACAAGGACCAGTACTCGCGCGCCGTGTGCATGGTGCACTATGGCCGCTGGCCGTTCCGCAAGAACGCGTCCGAGGAGCTGCTCAAAGTCGGGCTGGCTAACGTCTACCGCCAGGCCGGCGCGGTCTACGGTGGACGCCAGCAAGTGTTCGAGCAACTCGAGGCCCAGGCGCAGAAGAACAAGCTGGGCATCTGGAGCCAGGGTAAAAAGCTCGAGACCTCGGGCGAATACAAAGCGCGACTGCGCTCGGCCAAGAACTAATCACAAACGAATGCAAACAGTTTAGACTTTTACCCAATACATTGTGTCTATTGCCCATAGCATATGAATTCGGACGTAATCATCGGACAAGATGGTGCAGCTGTCACATGTCAACAAAGGAACTCGGAATGAATAAATGAACTGAGTGGATTAATTCGAATGTTTGTCGCCAGTTTCTGGTGAAGTAGCTTAATCTGGATTCCTGAAGGCAGGAATAGATCAAGTGTTTTGGTTCGCCACAACACGGGCCATTTGGATGTCTGCACCAAGCATGCTTGCGATATC
>JAADVW010000392.1:0-31951 GCA_023335875.1 Elongisporangium prolatum
ATTCCGCAATCAACGGCCATTTCCATGTATTTCGTTGGCTTTATGAAAGAATTCCTGTGCTGGACTACCACGACTACATCTGCTGGGCTTTGGAAGACGCTGCGTACAATGGGCATCTGAATATCGTTCAGTATTTGGACTCGGAGAACTACAGCTTGGAAAACATTAACTTAAAGATCCTTGGAAGTGAACGAGGCCAATTCACAGTGTTTGAGTGGATTATGACACGCCTTCGCTCTGTTTAAGATCAGACTGAGCCGTAAAGTCTTGATGCAGAATAACGTATTAATAAAGAGCTGATCAAGTGGATTGGAATGCGCAATTTTCCATTCTGAGTGGAAATGGACGGTTGCGGGGCGTCCGTGTACTTCAAGGATGGGGAACATCCAAGCAGACAGCACATCTCCATTCTGTTGGTCCAGTAATCCAAATTGAAAAATGGAAGCCCATCCTCCTGGAATAAAAGACGTTTGAATTGAAGAATGAATTGCAGTCATCTTCATTTCAGCCAATCAGCTCTTGTTTCGAACATTGTCGAATCAGAAAGTTGTGCATTGCGCAACTGGAACTCGAGAACCCAAGCAGATTCTTCACTAGAGAAAGCGCCACCATGCAGATCTGTCAGCGGCAGCGACTCTTGGCCAAGCGCTGCGTCCGATCGCGGGGTCTGGCCACGACGCTTCCGGACGAGCCGGTGTTCGAGAAGCGCGATGGCTCCGTGGGCCAGATCGTGAGCGAGCGCGCGTTCATCGACTTCAAGCGCCAGCCGGACGCCTACCGCAGTGTGCTGGAGCGCGTGCACGACTGGAATGAGATCAACACAGACTCGCGCGACCCAGCGGAGCGCACGATCCAGGCGGCGCGCTGCATGGACTGCGGCACACCGTTCTGCCAGACCAACACGGGCTGCCCCGTGAACAACCTCATCCCCGAGTGGAACGAGCTTGTGTTCCGCGACGAGTGGAAAGAGGCCATCGACCGGCTGCACAAGACCAACAACTTCCCCGAGTTCACGGGCCGGGTCTGTCCAGCGCCCTGCGAGAGCGCGTGCGTTGCTGGGCTGGTGGACGACCCGATCACGATCAAGAACAACGAGTACGCCATCGTGGACCGCGCGTTTGAGGAAGGCTGGATCGTGCCGCGTATCCCGCGTCGGAACGGTCTCCGCGTGGCCATTGTAGGCTCCGGCCCTGCAGGTCTCGCTGCAGCTGACCAGCTCAACCAGAAGGGCTACGACGTCACGGTCTACGAGCGTGAAGACCGCGTGGGCGGCCTGCTCATGTACGGCATCCCCAACATGAAGCTGGAGAAGAAGACAGTGAAGCGACGTGTGGATCTGCTGCGAGAGGAAGGCATTGAGTTTGTGACCAAGACAGAGATCGGCGTGAGTGTGGCCATGGAGGATCTCCAGAAGCACAACGATGCAGTCGTGCTGTGTCTGGGCTCGACAGTGCCACGCGACGTACGTGTCCCAGGCCACGACCTCAAGGGCATCCACTACGCCATGGAGTTCCTGACCAAGAACCAGAAGCGACTGATGCTTACGATCGACGGCAAGCTGCAGAGTGGCTGGGACCGCGAGTTTGTCACGGCCGAGGGCAAGGACGTGGTCGTGATTGGCGGTGGCGACACTGGCACGGATTGCATTGCGACGTCCATGCGCCACCGCTGCAAGTCGGTCGTGAATCTCGAGTGGAACCCCAAGCCGCCGGTGCAGCGAGCGCCAGCCAATCCATGGCCAGAGTATCCGCGCATCTACGGAGTCGACTATGGCCACGCAGAGGTGCGCGCCATCTTTGATCACGACCCACGACGGTACAGCAAGTTCACCAAGGCGTTCAAGGGCAATGACAAGAACGAGCTCACGCACGTGGTGACGCAAGTGGCGCAGAGAGACTTGGCCAGTGGCATCATGCAGCCTGTGGAAGGCACAGAGGAGGAGATCCCGTGCGATCTGGCGCTCTTAGCCATGGGCTTTGCGCATCCAGACCAGACTATTGTCCAACAACTGAACCTTCAAGTGGACCAGCGTCGTAATATCCATGCGGTGTATGGCAACTTCCAGACCTCGGTCGAGGGCGTGTTCGCTGCTGGCGACTGCCGTCGTGGCCAATCGCTTGTGGTCTGGGCCATCAATGAAGGCCGTGGCGTGGCGGATGCTGTCGAACGCTACTTTGTCAATGAAGGCGTCCAGCCAGAGGTGTCACAGAATCAGCGGTACAGATAGATGGGTCGTCTCAGTCGAATTCGATGGGTATTGATAGTCTGTTGGGCCCATTTAGTGTTGGTAGAGCTATGGAGAGATGTTGCTTGGCTGGTGTCAGATCCTGCTTTCGCTAAAGGCAACTCCTTACAGAAGATGAACGAACCAAAGCGACACGTGCTTCATTTGCTTGCGCGTGATGCTTGCTAAGGAATGCTTAATGTCGTCTGGGGCTGTATGACCACCACCACAAACTCGCCATCATCGTATCGTCCAACCTGTTATCAGATCGGTTTTTCTAATGAGGATCAGAAGCTCTTCACCCTTCCGAGTCACACGCAGTTTGTTTCATCGTCTCCCATAAGCAAAAGACCATAGAACAGCCTGCATGAGCATCCAGCAGCTGATTCGCTCGTTGCTGGAGCATATTAAATCCGGCAATTCGGATGAAATCACTCGAATTGTGGATGATATAACGCCGAATGAAACTCTCATTGCAGCTGTCTGTGCGACTGATGTAAATGCGTCTACTTTGGAGCTATTATGTCAACGTTGGGCTTCTTTTGAGGAATTTGAATGGTCTTCATCCGATTTGTTGAATTCTGCGGTCCTGGAATTCACTCAAGCGACGAAATCAAGTGCTGTATTGACGCATTTCCTGCGAAAAAGACAAGACCAACGTCTGATAGACGGAGAGATTGTGCTGCAAGTTTTGCGTTTCATCATGGAAGCTGGTAATACTCACAAGATTCTCGAGTTCCTGTCGCATCCAGACGTCCAAAGTGCATTCACATGTTCCAGCTACGTTTCTGGGCAGATTTATGTGTTTCATCTCGATAGAGTCATGCCTGAAGCGTTTAGCCCAATCATGGTTCCCAAGGCCGTGGCTGTGACTGTCGTTCGTGCGATCGAACTACACTTGATCGAGCCATTGCAAGCCATGGAAGCGCTAAATCAAAATGCAGTGCACTCGATTACGTTTCTGTACCGATACAGAATTTCTCCGAATAATCTCTCTCCGGAAATCGATGCGCTGTCAGTACGATTTTTGCTTGACATTAATTGGGAAATGCTCAAGTATTTCGTGCTAGCTCGACGACAAAGCCAGAAAACAATGAAAGGCATTTGGCATGTGCTTCGTGCTCTCCCTGAGGTACTCTTCCGGAACGTGATGAGTTTTTACCGAAGTCCAGTCGATCCCGCTCAGATCGAAGACGTCATCTCCGGTTCCTCTTGTTGCGCAAATCAGATTCTTTTTGGAGACTGCGTGTGTTATCGCTGTGCTCTAGTTCTCTCTCCGGTAACCTCAAGTGCTGACGACAACGAGGAACATGAGTAGTAGGCGCAATTTTTTTGATTTTCTTAATACATCAGCAAATTAGATAACTATTACCAGGTGGTAAAGCTTTAATCTGCATTTCGCTCTGAAGATCGAAGATTTTTGAGTTGGATAGAAGACGAATGTTGGAACGAACGGACTTGTTATGAATGAGGTGAGCCGACTTTCCAAAGTAACCTCATCAAGCACTCGCGTTCTTAGACGGATCAAGCACAATTGTAAGAGATACATACGCAACATAAGATCAGCCCAAGTGGCTTTGCCTTTTAAAGACTCGACTTCACAATAATGTACCCTTGTATTTGCTGTAAGGTCAGAACTAAATTAAAACGTCAAGAATTGTGTCGATCAATTGTTTAGCACAATATGAAGCTCTCTGAAACGCAGAATTTCCTACGATTACAAAATTCCACACTTAACTTACTTCAACAACGAATCCATGAACTGATTGCTGTCGTTTCAACCGAACCAGCGAGAATCGTACACGTGATCTCCTGTGTTTTCAAGCACGTTTCGTAGAGGAATCGCTTGCTTGAGTAGCCACTCAACGACAGCGAATTGCTCAAAAACTGCGGCATTCTCCAAATATTCCATGACCGTGTTCAAATCGGCAAATTCCTTAAACCGAGCTGCAAGAAACTGCACAATGTCACGTTGCCCGGTATTCACTGCATCCACAAGCGGAGGGCCAAGAGCAACTGCTGGATCGTTTTTGTAAAGCCACTGCACGATTTCAAAGTGCCCTTTGCCTGCGGCATTTACAATAGCAGTGCCATCGGTGCATTTCATTCCACGCGATTCCAAATACTCCAGAATGTCGAGCCTCCCAGCCGAAGCTGCAGCGTCTAGAGCTTTGGAGCTGCATCCTTCCGATCGGTGCTCGTAGAGCCATTGAAGCATTTTGAAGTGACCAGACTTCGCTGCACTATCAAACGCTTTAGTCGTACAACCTTCTGTGCGATGGAAATGAAGCCACTTCACCATCTCGAAATGGCCATTCGCAGCAGCATCATCCATTGCGTTCGTAGTACATCCTTCAGGTCGATTTAAATGGAGCCATTGTACAACGCTAGAGTGATTTGCTGCTGCTGCACGGTCCATGGCATCCGTTGTGCAGCCTTCCTGTCGATTGCGGTGTAGCCACACCACGATCTCAGCAAAACCATTAGCAGCAGCATTGTTCATGGCTTCAGCATCCGTTTGGAAACCCAACTTGTGCAGATAGGTGGCCATGGGCAAATCTCCACATTGCGATGCAAGACTTATCGGTTTACGCGCTTGTACATTTGGTTGAACAGAAATCAATATCTCAATCACGTCAAAAGCGTGTCGTTCGGATGCGCTTTCGATGGACCGCTCGATCCAGAAGACACGATTGGAATCATCAATCCAGGCATAATCAAACACAAGCCACTTGACTGTGGTCAGATCGCAACTGCCCTTTGTCGGGTCATAAAAGTATGCCTTGGGGTAATTTTTGTAGAGCCATTTAGCTGTTTCCAAGAAGCCAAGAGCACAGACATCACCAAGAGCTGTTCGAGTGCACCGCTGAGGCTGAAGCTCATGCAATAGCTGAAGCTCTTCCAAATAGCCACGAACTGCTGCTTCGTCCATCGTACTTGGCATGTCTTCAATCAAATGCACATCTTGATGGTCGATCGCCCACCTGACAAACGCGATATCGCCTTTTTTCATCGATTCAGCTAGCATCAGTCGCAAGCGAAGATCTGGCGCATGCTTGCACAGCCAATACGCGATCTCGGCTGAGTCGCACAAGACTACAGTACCTGGTTCGATGTGTAGCCTCCCTTGGCGCTGTAAATGCTGAAGCACATTGAGCCGCTTCTGCTCGATCGCGAGAAGAGACAGACTCGATGCCACTTGGTCTTGCTTTTCGGGCAAATAGGTCGTCATCCACCAGTGAAGCACGTCTACATTGCCATTGTAAACAGCTCGAGCAGTTGCTGCTCGAAAGCGTTGCTCGCGGAAGTAGCGAGTCACTCCAGACCATTCGTACTTAACTAGTGCATTTAAAAGGCGGACCAATCCGTGGCTTGATGCGCTTTCCAGTGTCCACTTGGCTTCAATACTATCCAGAAACGCATGAATCCGAAGGACGACATGTGGCAGCCGAAGCAACAGCGAGTTGCCACCGCACACTAAAGCCACTGTGTTCAATGTGTTGAATGATGCGTGAGCTCCCAAGGCTTCCGAGATGAGTCTGCGCTTAGCCATGATGAAGTTTGAGGCAACAGAGCCATTTGTTCGGGGTATTATGCGTAACTCTTGCAACGAGGCCGTTAGCTGCGTCCCTTTCCCCTTGTGCGTGATCTATGCTTCGAACAGATCGTGATCTTGAATCATAGACTCTTTTGATGACTTGATATAACTCGTCTTTTCGCTCACTTGATCAGTGACATCGAAACTGAGGCGCTGTAGAGCCCCAGCAGTGAGACCGTCAACTGTAGCATTCGATCGCCCCGGCACAAGTTGCTATGCTCTGTCGTCTTGACGGCATAGTGCTCGACTTCGCTACCTCTTCATGCGCTCAGACGTCACACGCACATAGATCTGCCAAAATCAATGCGATTGGTTGAAATT
The DNA here is from genome assembly GCA_023335875.1 of Elongisporangium prolatum. NCBI lineage: Eukaryota > Oomycota > Peronosporomycetes > Pythiales > Pythiaceae > Elongisporangium > Elongisporangium prolatum. The sequence goes on from JAADVW010000392.1 coordinate 6,144, forward strand.
GGCTAAAAATTCGAGAATGTGTGTCCTATATCTCTTGTGGCTATTCAAAAACAGTTAGTGCAGAAGTGCAGTACTCGCATTATAAAATATGAGGTTCTACTGTATTGTAGAACTGTTCAAGTTAAACTAGTTATAAGTATAAGCCTTCACACACTGTAGCTAACATGCACTAGTAAAGGAAAGATATATTTGATGTGGATCAGTTGCGTTTCTGGTAGGTATTGTAACAAGGTATAATGCCCCCACCATCTCAAAAACAACATTTGAGTAAAACGTTCATCATTTGGGATTAGAACTTTAGAAGAATTAATCCCACACCGTTTAAACGGTAGGAGATATTTCACTTTCTCTATACTTTGGGCAGTACCATACGTAATAATCGATACCTAAAAAACTGATAGCCGAACCAGATTTCGTTGTTCGATTGCATGAATTCTCTATTTGTTCATTTATCTCCATCCATTCATCCCTGGATAATTTCCCGTTACAACGCAGTTAAACGGCGTGGTGTATCGTGGTCGTGGTAGTACGCCCGAAAGTCGTGCATGCTGGTTTCACATCCGTCGTATTCTTCACCAACAATGATCTCGATTGATTCTGTGCCGACACTTAGGCGCTGCTGGAATAACTTCCGCCTCCCTTCAAGAATCTTTGGAGTGATTTCAAACACGTCAACGTCCAGATCCAGCTGCTCCACCGCGAGTGTTTCCAAATAATTCAATAAAAAAGGTACTCCGATTTGATCTTCATTCTTCTCCAGCCATCGTGCAATTCTTCCTGACGTGATAATTTGTCCACCAAAACCCACGTCTCCAACCTCACGCGCAATAAACTCAGAGCTACCAATGTACACGACTTTGCCGGTTACCGAATGCATCTGCATGACAAGTTTGCCTTCCTCCTCTTCGTTCGCGTCATGAATTCCCATGCGTACACGAATGCCCTTGAACATCAATTGGGGCTTAAATCCGTCCATAATCCACTCAGTTTTAGTCGACGGCAGGATCCCTTCTAGCTCAGTTGGCCATTTTCCATGCAGCAAACGCAACTGCACTTCGATACAATAACCCACAGCATCTTCGATGGTGTGGAAAGCCAGCTGAAACGAATCGCCGACAGTCGTGATCTCATAGCCATTGAATTTTGGGAGCGCGTACCGTAATATGTCGTCATGCATATCTTGAGCTTCCTCCATAACGATTTCTGAAGCCTGAGCCCAAAGAGCACTGGATGACTCAATGTCAGTGTGCACAAAGATCGGCAACGTTGGAGCTGTGGTGTAGTCACTACCAAATGCACTTTCGTTTCGACGCAAGAATTGCATGCGCTTCCATTGAGCGGATTGCTTGACGTGAACGGGGGCGATTGGATTTAATAAACGCATGAAACATGACTGGCTGCCTGCCATCAGCAACGCCTGCACAGCGCCGGATGTGTAATACAACGTAGAGATGACCCCAACAAACCAATCAGGGATCTTGTTTACTTCGTCCGAGCTCAGAGTCAACAACAACAATTGAAGCACGGCATATGGAAGTGCGCACATCGTGCATGCAATCATGAGACGCTGAAGCCGCTCGTACAATGGAGACGGAGAGACTTTCCCGTGTATATGTTCATCCTTACGACCTTTGCAGCGCAAAATCACCAGCACCACGTGCGAGTATACCACGAAAAAAATCATCAAAGAGTTTTGAGCTATCAAAACGACCGACAAGGAATTGGTGTATCCGCTCTTGGAAACCACGATTGGCAGCGCCCAAGCCAAATAGAGCAAACACAAGATTACAGCGCCGACAACGTAAACCCAGATCGTGCGGCGTTCGTTATCATATCCACGATCGAACGTAGTCAAAGCGAGCTTGAACAATTCACGAGCAACGAGAAATATCCAGTAGCCATTTAGCACAAATAACGCATTGCCAGTCACCAACAGAACCGTCAGCGGAGTCGAAAGCGGTGTATTCTCCGTCAATAGATCCGCAACGTATGTAGCCACTGCGCTATCGGTATCGTTTCTCAGCAGCTTGATCACTTCAGCTGTATCCAGGGACCCGGAGCCCGAATTAGCGTAATACTCGTTCACAACTTTGGTAACAACGTCAAGGTATTGTCGAAACTGGATCGAGAAAACCGTGTAGAGCACTGTCCCCACAAGCGCATTGAGCGTGCTGAACCATAAAAACGACGTGATCACAAATCGAACGGTTGAGCGAAACATGTCGCCGCCAAGTTTGCGCAGGTGATAGACTGCTAATAGCGAGGCCACGAGCGACAGTACCTGCGCTGCCAGGTACACATACATCCACGTAAGGTTGCCGATAACGAGTGCCTGGCGCTGGAAGCTATTGCGCACGCTGTCGCTCATGTTGTCCCAAACATCCGTGGACAGCGCCCGCTGCGCCGCCCGCTCCATTCTCGCTTCGAAACTGAGACTTCGTCATGGTAAATGGTGATTACTCCCCCGACCCGAGAATGTGGCACATGAGGGGAGCAGAAACGGGACATCTGGAACTGCGATGCCGAGTCGTCAAATGAACCCATTCGCCAAAGCTTCCAAGAACAAGTCATTAACGGGTTCACTCAGCGTGAGATGTTGGTGTGCGTTGACTTTGATAATACTCTTGTAAGTCATTGGTTGTACACTCGACATGGCCATCATATTCCTCCGTGACGACGATCTCGATCGGACTCGTTTCTATCCCGAGCCGCCGCTGAAACATCTTGCGACGTCCAGCGATATTTTTCGGAGTGACCTCGTACAGATCTACCCCCAAATCCAGAGTTTTGACAGTGCACATGTCATAGTAGTGAAGTAAGAAAGGTGCTTGAATCTTGCTTTCATTGTGCTGCAGCCATTGAGCGACACGCTCGCTGACGATGATCTGACCACCGAAGCCAACATCCCCCACTTCTTGAGCGATCATCTCGGACGCGCCAATGTACACACCTTTGCCAGTCACAGGGTGCACTTGCATCACCAGACTGCCTTCTTTCTCCACATTGGAGTCATGAACACCCATACGAACTCGAACGCCCTTGAATACAAGCTCAGGTTTGATGCCGTCTAACACCCACTCAGTCTTGGTCGATGGCACAATGCCTTCAATCTCAGAAGGCCATTTCGCGTGAAGTAAACGCAACTGCACTTCGATACAGTAGCCAACCGCATCTTCAATTGTATGGAAGGCTAGCTGAAACGCATCTCCAACAGTCGTGACCTCGTAGCCGTGGAATACAGGAAGCGCGTATCGCAATAGATCATCATGCAAATCTTGAGCTTCTTCAATGGCGTCAGCCGGTGCTTGCGCCCAAAGCGCACTGGATGATTCAATGTCGGTGTACACAAATATCGGCTTCTCCGGTGCTGTAGTGTATTCATTTCCAATCATACTGTCTACACGACGTAAAGATCGCATACGTTTCCACTCTGGAGATTGCTTGACAGCAGCGGGGGTGACCGGCTCAAGTAGCCGCATGCAGCACTGTTGACTTCCGCCCATCACCAACCCCTGCGCAGCGCCAAAGAGGTAATACAACGTCGTCACGAGTCCAACCAAAGTGTTTGAAATGTTGTCCACACGCTGCGTACTCATGTTCAGCAGACACATCTGCAGCACTGCATATGGCAACGTGAACATCGCACATACAATCATAAGGTTCTTCAGCCGTTGATACAACGGCGACAGGACGACACGGCCATGAATGTGCTCGTCCTTACGACCAGAACAGCGCAGAATGATCAGCGCAACATTCGAGTAAAGCACCGAACTGATGATGAACCAGGTCTCGACATTGCACAGGAATGACAACGATCTTGTATATCCACTGTGTGAAATCACAATCGGTAGCGACCACGCAAAATAAGCCATGAACAAAACCACTGCACCGATGATGTACTTCCAAATGGTGCGGCGCTCATGCTCCTTGCCGCGATCGAGCGTGGCCATGGCGAGTTTAAACAGCTCGTGCGCCACAAGCAGTATCCAGTATGCACTGAGAACGAACAGCACGTTGTCAGCTAACAGCAGCGACGTCAGCGTATTAGAGAGTGGCTTGGCAGCGGAAATGAGATCCATCAAAAGCTGCGCTTCCTTGTTGTCGCTCTCTGCTGCCGATTTTAACAGCACAATCACATCGCCCGCATCAATAGATCCCGAATCTGTTTCATTGCGGTACTCGTTTGCTAGATCAGCCAGCATGTCGAGGTAATCCTGCAGCTCGATGGACAGCGCCGTGAAGAGAATGGAGGCCACGAGCGCCTTGAGTGAGCTGAAGAACAGGAACGTCGCGATCACGAAGCGCACAGCCGAGCGGAACATATCGCCGCCAAGCTTGCGCATGTGGTATCCGGCCATCATCGTGGACACGAAAGATAGCAGCAACGCGCCCAGATAGACATACATCCAGGTAGCGTCAACTGCAACCAGCGCTTGACGCTGCAGACTCTTGCGTAGATTCTCGCTCACATCGGCCCAGGACTCACTCGAGAGCACGCGACGCGTCAGCAGCTGCATCAGCATGCCGACTAAGTGGCTTGAGGATAGCGAAGGCGCTTAAAGCAGCGCCTGGAGAGGCAAGGGGCGACCCTGGCTTGCTGCTTGAGGCGGGAGGGAAGGAATGAATGTGCGCTTGCTGTATGCGAAAGGGGCCAAATTCAGGTAGGTTAATGAGTTGAATGTCAATACACGGTACGTTTGTCCGTCAGCATGAGTCGGCTGCTAACGCTATGTAGCGCTGATGAGAAGGGCGCATGAAGAGAGCGAAGCGGCAGTCACATTTCGATTATAGTACAGTATTGTTCGATGCTGGTCTAGAAGAAACGGAACGGTGGCTGGGTTCATTTCGTCTCAAACGTAAACAGAGCCGGAGGATGACGCGATTTGCATGTCGACAGATCTCACAGAACATCAAAGTCGGATCCACTCTCGTCCGACCTTCTCGCTACTGTTCCATTTGAACTCCTCGTAATCAAGGATGCCGCGGTTTGTAGTTCTGTGTCTGCTTGGAACTTCTATGACTGGCGCGTGTCTGATGCGACCCAGTGCCACACAATCAATGGGCGGCTTGCCAGCAGGATTGGGGAGAGTAGCCATGTCGTCACAAAGACGAAGACAACACCAAGATGCGATTTCTCTCCCGTTCTTCCTCTTGGTTTGATCGCTGGGCTTATGCTTTGATCTTCGGATGCTTGCTGGATTCATGTTACCAGTAGGTCAGCCGCCACACGTAGCAACTGGGTGAACTGGAATCCTGAACCAACTGCGTGTATGAGGGAAACAAGGATACTGTACCGTGCAACATACAACTCTGCGACAGTCTATATGTGTTTCTAGAGTTGAGTAAACTTCCACATTTGATACAGAAGATTTAATTAATTCTTGTCCACAGTTGGCTCATGTTAGTGAACTTGTATTTTTGTAATATTAATTCTAGAGTGTATTTAGTTTTAAACTAATACACTCTACAAAATAATTCCACCTTTTGTCGCAGATATCGATTTTTGGGCGGAAAACAGAAAGGGCTATTCTCGATCTGAAAAGCTGCAAACGCTCGTGATTGGTGGAGTCGAGATACACGCTTCGTTGATTGGCTCGTGAAATTTAGATTACGGGAAAGCTGTCTGGTCCGATTACGGTACTGTACAGTATGTTTGTCATCGCCACTGGTGCGCGTCGTCGAGTCAAGCTTATTGGCAAAGTGCAGACGATCGAACAGCTCCACAGGGCCGTCCCCCCGCCTAGTTCCCGTCCATGGCGTTTCTGAGGCTTTTGGTAGGCAGCGGCAGCGATGGAGAGGTCTACGACGAGGCTGCAGGCACGCTGCGCATTGGTGACGTGATCTACTCGGCGCACGAGACGACCTGGGCCATGGTTTTTGCAAGCGCGTTCTACTTCTCGTTTATTTCGACGCTGCTGGCGCTCTATCAGATGCGGCGTCTCGGTGGTGATGTGCTACGCTCTACGATCCGCTTTGTTATCAGCTGCTTTCTGTTGTGCACATCGATTCACGCGCTCAGTGGCGCGCTGGTGTACACGTTTTTAATCCGCGACATGGAATCGGCATGGTGCGCGCTTAAGCGAGGGAATGGCTCCAACGTCGACGAATCGATTCTGGAGTTGCTCATGGAAGATGGACGCCACGATGGAGGTGAAGCAGCTTATGTACCCAAGCTTACACACGGTGCCGACCCGCTGTCATTGACGCTTACGGCCATGCTCATGGTCGAGAACACGTTTTTCTTTCTGTCGTCCTATTGGATTATGCTGCTGACCAAGGAACTATTCAAGCTCGCTATGCGCACAATCGATCGCGGGCCAGAGAATGAACGCGCCAAGATCGGCAGATCCGTCATCGGTGGCGCTATTATTTTGTTTGTATTTCTGGTGGTTTGCATCTCGATTCTGGTCTCGCACAAGGGTTACAACAAAGCCTATCGTATGGTCATGATGGTTGAGATGATCACGATCATTTTGAGTATTTTATATGCTATGTACGCGCTCTTCCGACTGCGTAAGTCTGGCCGTAAAGAAGAGCACATCCACGGCCTTGTGCTCGCCTCGCCCCTGTATCGCCGGCTAAAGAGGCTCATGCTTGTTTGCATGGTCTTCACCCTTCCTTACGCGTTGATGCAGATTTCACTGCTCGGGATGAGCGCTGACCAAGTGGACGATCTGCCGGATTATCTTGTCGGCTGCATTCAGCTTCTTTACTTCCTCTTTGGAGCTGCGCAGTCGTTGATCATGAGTGGCAGTCAGCAGTGCTGTCTAAACATCCTGAACCCAATCATCCCAACGCACGTCAAGACCTCACCCGAGTGGAAGAACATGCGTGCTTCGCGTCGTCATGATTCCTTCGTAATTGGATTCGAGCCAGCGACGGCACCTGAACACCCGGTTTTTGTGAACACGGATATCGAATCTTCCAGCGCGCTATGGGCTCAAGCTCCGGAACAAGTTATTGATGCCGCCCAGCGGATCCATGACGATCTCTTGCGGGCTTCGCTGCCCAAATTCCGTGGATATGAAATCACAACAGTCGGCGATGCTTTTGAATTGGCATTCCACAATATCCATGATGCTGTCAGTTACTGCCTCGAGGTCCAGCTGCAGCTGCTGAATGCCAAATGGCCTTCCGGTCTCGATGGCGTTGTTCCTGCGACCAAGACTGAGTGGCCAAGAGGACTGCACGTCAAAGCCCTGCCGCTGTTTAAAGGTATTCGCGTTCGCATGGGCATCCACGACACAAATGAAGACGAAGATGGCACGCTGGTGATGCGAGAGCACCACGTGACAGGTAAAATGGTTTACATTGGCGCATCGGAGCTCATCGCGCGCGAGATCAGCGATGTGGGCTTTGGTGGCCAGATCATCGTCTCGAAACGCGTCGCCCAGTGGCTGCACGACAACTCAGACTCTGTCCGGACTCCGTTCGTGCTGGATCTTTACGGCCCAGTAGCGATCGAGCAGCTAGAGCTGGACATCTTGTTGTACGAGATCACGCCCAAGGTCATTAACGGGCGACGCAAGTTCTTCCGACGTCGACGCGGCTACGAAGACGATAGCAACATAGCTGACGAAACACAGAGCGATCTAGCTGACCGGGAGAGAGCTGAGAATGATAAGCTTGGTCTGTTGGTCAACGTCTACGACAGTGGCGAGTCTACTACAGAGGAGTCCGTGGCGTATTACCATGGCCAGGAAACGCCCGTGGCCGCGTCTAGTGCAGCCGGCACGCCGAAGGGAGACGACCTGATCTGGAAACAGCTCTGATCTCCACTATTTAGAACCGCGACAGATACGCAACCATAGATGTACACTATGAAATAAACTATCGGAATCCGCTTTTCCTCAAGATTTGGATTACGACAATCGCCTTTTTCCCTCAAGATTACGACAAAGAGCTTTATGAAGATCCGATTCCAAGACGATTTGTTTGACAGGACAGACGGGAAACGCTGACTTTGCCGCCACGTTGCTCCCTCAGCGTTGACGTATCCGAGGGAATGCGTGGCCGTGCGTGCCTTGATCTGCCTGTCGCTCGTGGTGTTGTTGCGTGCAAAGTTTATTCCACCACAATGACTCTCAATGGGAGTGAGGGTAATCAAATGTGTACCGTTAGTCGGTTGTGTTTTTCTTCTGGAAGTCGCCGGATTGTCATTCAGCCAAATCGAAGCCAGTCGCTGTTTTTATGCGCGTACCAAAGATCATAACAAGGTGTTATTCACATTCAAAGGAACCCAGATTGCACCTTAAATTGTATACATTTTAAAAACCTTACCTGTTTTTAGTTACTCCTAGTTCCGACTTTTTTTTCAGTGACAAGGCACCAACAATCATTCCTGCCCCCAGTAGCGCATAAAGACGAGGAAAGAAGCAAGCGGCGCCATGCTCACGCAGCTGGGGCTGCTGCGTGTGCGACTGCTGTCGGAATACTCGTGGTCCGATGTGAGCGAGAGTCTGCGCAAGAGTCTGCAGCGCCAGGCGCTTGTGGCTGTCGACGTCACGTGGATGTATGTCTACCTTGGCGCGCTGCTTTTGTCCTTCGTAGGAACCGTATTGGCCGGCTACCACATGCGCAAGTTGGGCGGCGACCTCTTCCGCTCCACTGTGCGCTTCGTTATCGCGTCGTTCCTGTTCTTCAGCTCAATCAAGGCCCTCGTGGGTGCGATTCTCTACACAGCGCTGTCCATCGAGCTCCAACAGTACCTGGACGTGCTCACGACTCTTATGAACGAATACAGCAGCGGTTCAGGTTCAGGTTCAGGCTCGTTGAGCGCTAGTGATGTGATCGACATGCTGACTTCCTCAAGCTCTTCAAGCAACAGCGGTGCCTCTGGGGAGACCGAGTACCTCGCCAAGCTCATCGCCGACGCCGAGCCGTTGTCCAATACGCTGACGACATTGCTGCTGGCCGACAACGCGCTTTTCCTGCTCACGTCGTACTGGATCTTCCTCGTCGCCAGAGAGCTGTTCAAGTTAGCCATGACCACGTTCGATCGTGGCAGTGAGAACGAACTCCGGACCATTCGTATGTACATTGCCGGAGCCGTATTCATTCTTGTGTGCTACTTTGCGTACGCTCTCCCGATCGTGATCTCCGACAGCGGCTACAGCAACGCTCTATCAATGGTGTCCAATATCGAGACCGGGTTCAGCATCTTTTCGGTGTTGTATTCTAGCGGGGCGCTGATTGTGTTGCGTTGCTCTGGGCGCAAGCACGAGCACATCCACGGCAAAGTGATCAGGTCTCCATTGTACCAACGGCTGAAGAACCTCATGATCGTGTGCGCGGTGTTCACGCTTCCGTTCGCGATCCTGCAGATTTGTCTGCTCAATTTGAACTGGGGACACGTCGAAAACATCCCAAACGAGGTCGTCGGACTCGTGACGACACTCTACTTCCTCTTTGGCGCAGCACAATCGTTGATCATGGGCGGCAGTCTACAGTGCTGCATCCGGATATTGAACCCAATCATTCCAGCTCATGTCAAGCAATCGATCGAGTGGAAGCGCATGCGGTCTCTTCGGCGTCATGACAGCGCGTTCGGGATCGAGTACACAGAAGCACCAGAGAAGCCGATCTTTGTGTACACAGATATCGAATCCTCCAGTGCGCTATGGGCTCAGGCACCAGAGAATGTCATGGATGAGGCTCAAGATATGCATGACGATCTATTGCGGTACGCTCTTCCTCTATTCCACGGCTACGAGATCACGACAGTCGGCGATGCTTTTCAATTGGCTTTCCATACGATCGAGGAGGCAGTTGCTTACTGTCTAGAGGTGCAACTGCGATTGCTAAATGCCAAATGGCCATCTGAGCTCGAAGGAATCACGCCATCTACCAAGACAGAGTGGGTAATGGACGGTCTCAAGCCCCAGATCCTATTCAGGGGAATTCGCGTGCGAATGGGCATTCACGACGCTAGCGTAGACCAAGAAGGCGATCTGGTCATGCATGTTCACCCAGTCACTGGGAAGGCTGTTTATATCGGCGCATCTGAGCTGATCGCGCGTGAAGTTGGAGACGTAGGCTTTGGCGGACAAATTATCGTCTCGGAGCGAATCGCTGAGTGGCTTCAGGAGAACTCAAGCAAGCTGATAGTGCCGTACACAATGGATTACTATGGCTCGCACGAAGTCGAGCTGCTCGAGCTCGACGTGGATTTATATGAGATTACGCCGAAGATTATTGCCAACCGTCACAAGTTGTTTCAGAAACGTCGTGGAATCGACACCAGCGAAATAGAGATCATCGTTGGTGAAGAGTACGACGGCAATGACGATGCGATGAACGAGTTGCAGACAAGCTATAGCAAACAGTTCACGCCTCACGCAAACGAAGTGACCGAAACAGTGTAGGCATATCATATTTATAACGTAATGGATATATGGAGATAATTATCGGCAGTGGCACACGTTGTACCAACGACAATCAACTGCATTCCTATTTTTCTGGTTGTGAGTGTCGCACACAAACGTTTTGAAATCTGGAGTTGGATGACATGTGCACTGTTCTGGCGAAATATGATTGTGATGTTACTGTATTTCAGTGAGCGCCGTATCCGATCAGCACAGCAATTTTTGAAGAGCAATGTGAACTAACATCTTCATTACTGAGTGAATACTTGGTCAGAGAAGCAAATGAAGCGGTGACAAGACAGCCTCGTGGTATGGTAAGTCAAATGCGATACCATATTTCAGAAGAGCAGTGTAGACTACGAAATGCACCCGATAGTGACGTGGTGAATATTCTCGAACTTCATCGCTTATGCATGTGCGGAAGAACCACGATAGCGTTTTGATCCAGACATTTATAAGGAAAGCGCATATATTGAATCTAGGAGCTCTGGTGAAAGCTTCCATTTCCCTATTTCATTCTGCCCACCGATACAGAACATTGTTTTCATGCACAAGACATAGAGCGTCTTTCAGTGATCATGTATTATTCCATAAGTCATTGATATTCGTGCTCAAATTTTTCTCTTTGTTTTCATGAGAATGACCTCGACAACTGGAATTGCGTGGAAAATTTATATCCTTAAAGCGCAATGACGCAGGGTTAATTGATTACCAAGCTACCGTTCTCTGTGTTTCACCAGCAAAAGAAAATAGAGCTTATCATGCGGTCGCAATTTCTGTTCTAGCATATAAATATTTCTCGTGTCGCATTTCAAGACTCGGCCAATAACGTTTAAGGAATGCTGCAGGTGCAGCTGCAACTCGATTTACGTAAATGAAGCAGACATTGCTGTAACGACGAGAATCCGCTCTTCAGCCTGTGCTCGAAAGATTAGATTGCTTTCTTTCCAGCCATTGTCGTCATCATCGTTTTACACCAAATACCATTTAAACAACGATTTATACAGTAGTGATTTATACAGTGGTGATGCCCAAGATCAAATCGTGCCATGTATTACTGTAGGAGTTGGCAGTTGTGGTAATTGGCCCCAAGAAGGCGTCTGGCTTTTCCATTTGCGTTAGCAAAGGTTATCTATTTTAAAAGATAACGTTCTGCAGTGAAAAACTTAATATCACAATATGGAGATCGGCATTACTGATTATATAAAAGCAGACTGCGAGAAGGAAAACAAGTAGAGTTCTAGAACTCAAAGTAATCCGAATGGACATCGAAATGGAGTTTCATCACGCTGGAAAGCGCGAGACTTTGTGCAGTCACGTCCGCAATCAGTTCGGACGATCCGCACACGAGCACAGCGACGCGAGCCTTGCCAGCGCTTCGAGCTAATTCTCCCATGCAATTCAACGCGCTCGCGAAATCTGGTCGCTCATTGTATCGCATATGGCGCTGGAGCAGTTGATCGATGGGGTTCTCGAGATCTCGTTCTCCTTCCATCAAGAAGATCTTGGTACGGAACACTTTGTCCAGGCTCCCATCATCCGAAAGCAGTGAGTCTGGGATGTACGAAGCAACCACATCCTGCTCCAGTGTCGCGTGGACCTTGGTGGCAATGATCTCTTGACTCATCACAGATTGCATGACAGTCCGATCGCTCACAGCCCAGACGAGGTGCACTTTTTCAAGAGCTGTGCGTCCCTGGTGATAGTGCTCATAGTGGAGATTGTTGACAATGGATTGCATTGGCATAATGCCGACGCCGCCAGCAATCAGCACAACATGCGTGTAAGTCTCAGGGTTGTAAATGTCGATAGACGGATAGCCGTACGGCCCATCGACGCTCATTCCAAATGGAGTGAGCAATCCGTTCGGAGCTTGAGATACCATTGCCATCAGTTTCTTGGTCCAATCCCCCTCGACCTTAATGTGGAACGTCACCAGCGGCTCGTGCGGTGCCGAGGAGATCATGAACGGATGCCACTGCGTCTTGCCCAGTCCCGACACACGCAGGAATGCATATTGGCCAGCTTTGTACTCAAAGGACTTGCTTGTATCAGCGCGTACTCGAGGGAACTGGATGCGAAGCATATCGTCCGACAGCTTGAGGGCCACGACCTGATCTGGAGCGATCAGGCCTTCTCCAAGCGTGTTGTCTTTCTTGCGACCGTTCTTGTATCGTTTCGGACGGACGACATAGCGATAGACCGTGTCCACGATCCAGTACTTGAGCCCAAAGCCCACAATGAACTCGGTACCATGGAAAATGGATGCGATGAAAATGCCCACAATGCTAATCCAGTGCGTGTGGATGAACAGCTGATAGCTCCAGCGACGCACGAACGGCAATGACGTCAGCGTCAGTAAGCCCATCAAGCCCAGCTTGATCCATCCAGAGACCAAATACTTGGTCTTGGTTTTCTCTTCGCTCTCGTGCTTCGCGAAATGCGCGTGAATATGCAGCACCGTGAGAACGATCGCGACGAGAGCGAAGATCTTGTGATACAACATGGCGCGCTCGAACGAGATGCCTGTGACTGCGATCAAGGCCGAGTTGTTGCGCACCGTGAAGAAGAAAGTGATCACGATCACGAATCCAGTGATCCAGCCAGTGGTCTTCACAGCGTGCTCTTGTGCATAGTGGGCGGTCCCAGCAATAAATGCAGCTACGATCGGCATCGTGATCAGCAGATCACCGAGCTTGAGTTGGCATCGCGCCGTGAGCCAAGGCAACGCACGACCGAAGACACCTTGACTCAGCCTCCACCGCACTAACCCCCAGCTCTTGGAACAGCTCTTCTTGTGCTGAGCAACATTGCCAACCGGTGGGACAGACGATGACAAAGTGGACGAAGACTCGTCCGAGTTGGCGTAATGAGCTGTTGGAGACCGAGGTGCTGACATGACTGCCAATTGGGGAATGGTAGGATATGATGCATGACGTCTTTTAGTCTGCATCGGCTGGCAAGCAATCAAACCAGGTGCTAGGTTTACTGCCATGTACAGTGTCTCAAAAACGATCGGCCACAAGTATACGTCACGTTCGTCGTTGTGATTGGCTAATTTAACCTTTCGTATACGTATACACGCCTCAAAAATGGATTTGGCGCAAACAGATTTTGATCACGGTGGACACAGACGGGATGGGAAGATACTGAGGAACAGGATACGCCACTGAGACAACACGTTGACGCCAAAGAACGAGGCTATAACGCACGGTATGAGCTTGCTGACCTCCAAATGTGATCAGTGCGCTTTGAAATCACCTCATCGAAAGGTATACATTTAGGCAGATATCCTATTTACTTGGTATAATCTCGCGTTATTAAGATAATCGTCTCCACTAAAAAAAGATCTCTTCCTGCTTTCTTTTTTTTCATGCTCGATTTTGCCTGGGAAGCCTGGAATCCAAGCACCAGTAACGGTGTTTACGTTCGTCTGGTGTCAAAGCCACCCTGATGTCAAATCGTCTAACCGTGCAGTACTTGAATCATCATTCTTTGACGATTTAGCTCGAAATGGACTGTGGAAACTGCTGGAAGTAGTGGTACTGGAATGGCTTGTTAATGAAGATGGTCTTGAGTGAATCAGCGCTTTCGTGAGTAGCGGTTTAAAAGCCATTCGACGAGCTATGACGGAACCCAAGCGCTTGTGTTGAACTGATGGATGACTGCTTATTATCCAAGCTACGGTATCTCAGTTTTAATTTCCAAGCCAGTTAAACTTGCGATTAAAGATAATCGATTGGATTGTTTTCATGATTATGGCATATTGAAGTACAGAGCTGGGGCATTCGAAGCCCTCGAGTGCTGCCTCTCAAAGACTTCTTCCTTCTTGCTTTTTGCCGCTGGACGATTTCGCGTATGCGTAGGGGTGTCGACCCAAAATGCGTCAAGTGGGCCATTGAGCATTGAGATAAGTACGATATCCACAATTTATCGAAAGCGCTATCGAAAATAGTTAGTTTTGGCTTGATGGATACTAGGTGCGCTAGCAAATGCTGGGGGCGGAGAATGACCAGCATCTATAAGGTCGTTTTGATGATCCGTGCGGTGGATTTTGTAGTATGAAGTTTAAGAGTTGACTTCCGAACGTATAACGTTGCAATTAGATCAATAACGAACAACGTAAGCCATGCGTGCTATTAAAGAATTAGTGGCAGATAGTCAGATTAAAGTAGTGGAGTTTTGGATTTAATTGGATAAAGATTCGGTTCAGAATCGACTGTGTTGACAAGTATAACCAGTTTAAATAGAACGCTGTACCAAAGATGAAATGGATCGAGCGGCAGCCAAAATGGGCACTCTGAAATGGTGCAACGATCGCATGAAAACCGGTCAGACGGTTGCATAGGGAAAGCTATGCTAGAGGCAACTCGCGGTGGATACTTAGATATATTGAGTTATCTGAATGGAAATTGTGTAGCAATATTCGCGAGAATAGAGTATGGATATTACTGCCTTAAGTAATCAGCTAATGATTATGAATTGGATTCAAGCAAAAGCTCCTGAACAGTTCAATACGACGGTGATGAATTTTAGTCGCTGGCTTTTGGGCACTTCGATATCGTCAAGTGGTGCCACAAGAACAATACGAAGAATTCGCGGCAAAAGCGACGGATGAAGTTGCAGCGGAGGGGCAACTGGATATATTTTCAAATCCTGTACTCTGGAATGGCCTCTGGGGCGCGTTTATAGTCAATGATTACGAAATTCACCCCAGAATAAAGGCATTTGTAGAGAGTGATCTTGGCGGTGGAATCGTTTTGGGGACAAGACAGCGCATAAGGAAAAAAGTGGATGAGCGCATTTTGATTTAGTTCTAATCATTTTCCTATCACATATTCAGCACAAAATGAGATTTCGAGTTGCTATTTAGACTGAGTTGCACCTGGGTTCTAATACTAAATCCACCCCAACTACTTTGCAGTGGATAACCCACTTGATATATGCGAGATGCTCACTCTTCTTCAAGTTCATTGCGACTTCTAAGTAGTACATCTGCAATAGAAAGTCATGTAGAATCGGGAAAGGTATTGGCACAAGGACAAAGCCAATCGTTCAGATAGTCGCAAGGGCTGCTAACTTGGTATGAGAGTCAAGGAATCGTGTGGATAATTCACATTATAATAAACATGCCAGTACTGCCGACCTCGCAAATCTGGATCGCATTTCTGAAGCGTGGCTCGAAAGTTTTGATTTATACCAGACCATAAATTTGAGCATGAAACTTCTAATTGCGAACTTGCGTCTCGACCCTCGCGGAACTTGACAGGCCGTGGATTTCCCTTTAGAATTGCAACTGACGTGGACATCTGTATGTCTGCAGCGTTACCCTATTGACAACGCAGACCACTTTCGGAAGATAGTACAACTTTCCGAAAGTGGTCTGCGTTGTCAATTCAAAATGTCCAAGGAATTGTTGGCCACAGTGTAATTAGTATTCGAGATTCGGTTATTGAGCAGAAATATGTACCTACAATAGCAAAACTTACGAGTTCAGCAATATGATGGCTGACAAATAATGTATGACGCGAATATTGCTAGTTGATAGCTGATAGATGGATGGGTGGGTAATCTCAGCCAATCAAGTTATCTTGTACAATAACTTTGTAAGAAGACTCGAACCATCCGAATTTTCCATGAATGAGGCGTGATCGTTCGTGCTTTCCATCTCGGCACCAGTATCACTTTATCCATCAAGCTGAGAACCATGGATTTTGCTGGGGTTGCATCGCTTATGCAAGCGTATTCTCTACCAGGATCTCTTGCGAACACGATTAAAGCGTTTGTCGTAAGCGAGAAATGGACTTTGGAAAATGCGTCGGCTCAAGGGCAAGTGCGTCTTTTAGACTACCTGTTGGATCAAGAGTGGTCTGGAGTGCCTCTATCGTTCCGAAGAGCGAGATTGAACAACGCTATCAAACTAGCTATTCATGATGGCCATGTTCAAGTGCTGCGGTGGTGGTTGAATACATATTTGCCCGAGGAAGACCCTAGCGTTTTTCCGACCATATTCCGGCTTGCTTGTCAGCTCGATCAAGTAATTGTGCTCCAATGGCTCCAGGCAACAGATAGACTTTCACGCCTTCAGCCAAATTTAAAAGGAAGGATTGTGAAATGCTTTTCACAAGAACTTGCATCTTGGCTGCATTTAAATGCACACGGCACTGGACTTGCGCTCGAGGTCGCAAATTATGTTCAGAAAGAAGGATGTGCAGCTTTTATACGCTGGGCTGTGAAGAATCGGCATTTGTACGAGGTAAATGGAATATCGGAAGCGATGCAAGATACAGCAACTCGTGGATTTTTAACCGATTTGATTTGACTGCACGAACAGACAAGCGTTCACTGCTCTCGCTACATTTTAGATGAAGTTGTACCAAATGGACACGTCCACGTTGTGGAATGGTTGTGTTCATTTTATTCGAGTACGGACTTAGCAAATCCTACCAATGGTTGCGCTGACTTGAAAATGGCCAAATGGATGCTGCATGAATACAAGTGGAAAACGAAGCAAGCAAGAGCAAGATGGATTGATGCATCAATCTCAGCTGCTGCTGCGTGCCACGCCATGAAGCTGGTCGAATATCTCTTCTCCATCGACCCGAACGCGAACGCGCATAATGCGATATGTGTAGCTGCCGAATGCGGGGATTTGGAAATGATCAAATCTTTTCCAAAGCAGAATTCACGAAGATCAGGAGCGCTGCCGATTGATAAAGCCATCGCAAATGGCCATTTGGACGTCGCTATTTGGCTGCAAGAGAATCAATATGGAGGAATCTCGATGTCTGCGATGGCGAAGGCGGCAGCAAATGGGTTTCTGGATATTCTCAAATGGCTGCACAGTAATCGTTTGGACAGCTTCACGCACGACACAATTGAAATGGCTGCCGCAAACGGACATTTGGACGTTGTCGAGTGGCTCTGGAACGTTGTTCCCAATGCTCGTTCATCTACTGCTCTCAAAAGTGCAGCAATTGGTGGCCGTTTGGAGATTGTGCGGTTTTTACATGGGAGTGGCTACGAATTTAGTACTGACGATGTGATTTGGAATGCTGCAAGCCATGGTCGTCTGGATATGGTAAAATGGCTGTATGAAAATATTCCTAAGCCGAGCGATCATGCGCTTCAATTTGCTATAGGCAGTGCTGGCCGCAATGGCCATATGGGCGCGGCCCAATTTTTGGCGGCAAAGGTTTCCATTTTGAAGCCATGGTCGCAGGCGAATATTCACACTCGTCGACTGCTTCGTTCCATTCTTTATTCACTTCGGCTCTGGACCTGTTCAATGAGACCTGCTTCAACGTGGTCACGTCGTGACTACTCCTGCCGATCTAGCGCTAACATATCGGAAGAGAAGTGGAAGACTGCGCTTAGAAGCCACCGCACAAAGTCGATGATAGCGATCGAGGTGCCGTGGATGACAGCGGACGAAAGCTCGACGAACGGCGAGGGAAAACACATAAAAGAAGTATAATCAGTCCGAGAAGGTATTCTCACGGACGAAGCGTGAAAACGTTTCCAGGCTGCAGGAAGATGTTGCTCGAATGTCAACAGATATCTTTTGTGCATTTTGCTCAGCGCTTTATTTCGTAATGTTAGTCTCATGCTCACAGCGCGTCCATATGCACTCGTAGACCATCGTCGGCCAATAGACCTTTGAATCCATACTGAGAGCAAATGTTTCGAGAGCGAGGTCATCCCACCACCTGAAGAAGGCCGCAGACAAAACGAATGATGTCTAAGGAGAATTTTCTGAGCGCCGCCAGAGAAGGACGACTGAGCGACATCACGCGCTAGCTAGCTGATCAAGTCGATATCGAGAGCAGAAGAAAACAGCATTGCATTAGGCAGCGAAGGCGCACCATGTTGATGTAGTGCAGTTGCTGACCAACAATGGCGCGCAGAAGCGACTCTCGGGAGATTCCGGTGATGAAGGCTTCTCTCTATGGCTCCACAGGATTGCTCAAATACCACTCCACCATGGCGCTCACATAAACGCAATAGATACGAAAGGTCACTCTTTAGCAGCGAATGGCGATGCCAGTGTTTTTCAATTGCATGGTGTTCACCAGACTGATGGCAGACGACTCGTTGATGAAGGCTACAAGCAATGGCTACGCCAACGTAGTAAGATCTTTGGAGCACTGAGAGTGACTCGTGTCACAGTATGAACTTGAAGATACTTGGTCTACACAAGCAAAGACAGGATGCTGATGCAGTCATGAGAGCCAAAGAAGCTGCAAAGAATAACATAACGCTGGAATATCTGACAGAACTAAAAGCCAAACCATTATAGATCGCATTCTTTCCAGATTACTCGCCTCACCAAGTCGATCCGAATTAAGATTTAAACAACTAGCCAACAAAGCTCATGGGTTCATGTTAAAATACGCTGATGAGCATACGATTGTTCGACGTGTTATAAAATCGACTGGCATCAGCGCATGGCGTGATCTGAACCGTGAGCCAGATTCGTTGTTGCTCCAACTCAATATTTAATCGGAGCATAAGGAAGTGCAACGACTACTCAGTTGCATTGAAAATCACTTTTGAAAGAATCTCTGAAGGAAACGGATTGTTGATGAACGAGCTCAAGACCCTCAAGTGCAAACGAAGCTTTGGCACTTCTGATATTTGAGTGCGATGCATTATTATATTTTATGGGCCAAATCATAAAATATTCAAGGACATTTCCAGTATGCCCAAACTGAAGATTGATTTTCTGTGCTAACGTGGGTCGTGCCTCCGCATGAGGTCGATTTCAAATTGGAACCTCATTTGCTCGAGGATCGTTTGGATCCGTTCATCGTAGTTTTGGAACGGCCCGCAGTAGTGGTCAAATGTGCTTTCAAGACTGAAGAAAATAGACCTCTACCGCGTTCAAAACCACCTCGCGGTGGTTAAAACTACAAATCATTTTTTTACATCTTTATTCGAACGCGGTAGAGATCTGGTCCAAACTGCATATAATCAAAATGTTTCGATCGTGCCATGTAGGCAATCCGTTCTTGTCTGCGAATTCGCGTCGAATGGAACACTTGTCAGATTGTTTGTATCGGGACAATACCCGTTTTAAAACGTGGCAAAGCTACATGAAGCTGCGGTGGGATTGCAGTATCTCCACACAATAAAAGTGGTGCATGGTGATCTAAAATGCAACATAATTCTAGTCAGTGCAGATATCGTAGCGAAACTCTCTGATTTCAGATTGAGCTTTGGATTGAAAAATGACCGACCAACAAGAGACATGTTCCCCAGATGAGGTGGGTGGAATCAATTGGAAGGCTCCTGAAAGGATTCGTGGCCGGACGTTTACATCGGATGTGTACTCCTTTGGAATGTGCATTGGAGGCTTTGTGAACACCGTGAGGCATGATATCTGATGTTGCTGTAAAATATAAGAGAATGCACTTCCGAAGCAACCTTCTGAGATGAATCATACACGATGGAACTTAAAGGAACCTTCTGATCGGATCAGTATGAATGAAGCAGTGAGATACCTGTAGAGTTCGATCTGAAAAAACGCAAACAGGAGTGGACCGAATATGAAGCCAGAGAACGTCGGAGCACTAGTATTTACAACATTTGATGATTTTATTACATTTTATAGTGACATTTACACCCTTCCGAAAATGAATCAACAGTAATCTTCTCGTGTAAACCATCAAAATCGAGAGGAGACCGTACTCTACATATTAAGAACCTGTACAAGAAACAAAACCTCGGCTGGCTATAAACTGACCAACTTATCGACTTCACCCTTGATGCTTTTGTGTTCTAAACTCATTAACGCTTGATCAGGTTGCGCAAAGTCACAGCAACTACATAGCAAACGTCAGCCATGGCAGATTAAAGAGTTTCTAGAAGAGAAGTTGAGGACTCGGATATAATCAGGACACTGAACTGTGTAGGCAAGTCGATTAAAATGGATACGCAATTGAGGGATACTTAAATTCGTCACTAGTAAAATAAATATACTGCCAGCGCTGAAAACTAACTGGAATAGTCAAGGAATTGCAGCACATTATCGTTTCGACGCGCAAATGCACATAAACATATGACCGAGAAATTTGCGTAGGATTCTTGAGGTAACTCCACCAGATCTTGCTGATATAACTGGATCTATGGCTTGCGTACACGATGCAGCTCCCTTTCGGATCCACCGTGCCGCGAGAAGGGCACAGAATTGAATTGCCTGACTTTCGGTGATATCTTGCTTCTTCACGGCCAAACTGATTATTCTTTGCTCCATGTAGGATGGTGCCGACTACTTGGGCTCGTCTGGGAGGCACGGTTGGCCATCAATGTTCAAAAACTGGATATTTTTGAGACGAAGGACGTAGTTGTGTACCTTCTTTCCAATGAAGAGGTACTCTGACCTTCTTAATAGGAAAAAGTACCCAGGTAGCAGCCCACACCAGATGAGTTGATTGTAAGGCACTGAAAAGTCGATATTTTGATAAATAAGGCGGAGGTGGCGAGCGGACAACGGATGCTGCTTGAGCACCGGATTTGTAAATCGCCGAATGCCACGAAGAAGGATAGCATGACTGGCATTCACGCCAGGGTCGTAGCCTGCTGTGTTTCGGTGAAACCAGCGGACGGCGCATAATTTACTGCAGATCCTTGAGTACTATTGCCTTGCCCTTGCGGTTCATCCCGAACTTCCAAAAATAAACTACATAAGCGCCGAGCTGTTCCGCGTTTGCATTCACATTGAGTTCTGAGAGCCAAATATCATATTGCATGAGCTTGCACCAACTTGTCCACTGCCACCAAGCTCTCCGATATTGACTTCGAGAAGTATCTGCTAACACTCCTGCGTGCAAAAGAGCACACATAGACGCGAGAGATCTCGAAGGTCGCTCGCGATCTGTATCTGCTGCCCCGAAGACGAAATATTGGCAAACGTATGAGCCAGTTCGTGGGACTGCCACACCCTGTTGCCTGCATCGGCCATAACGATCATTTTGCCAGCAATGTGAGCAGTTGAGGAATAGAATGCGTGCTTAACTTCCACCAAGCTGAGATTCGCAACAGCATCTGAGCGAAAGGATTTCTGCTGGGCGTCGGTTATTCCATGCAACGGCGGATTGGTTGTCGATCCAAAACCGAACGCGCATGATTGAACATCGTGGCCGTGACGACCAATCCTGCCCCCAGACTAAAGACGCATAGACAGCACTCATCAGCTCGCGAACGTTGATCCAAAGTCGTTTAGGCCGGAATCGTAGAACTAGATTTACGCTCCGACACGTTAAACTCCAGCTGAATATACTCCTTCTTGAGGGGAAACAAAGCGCAAAGTCCTCTGTCGCTCGCATCCATAAAGATATGAAAATCTGGAATCTGGCGCTTGGTGAAGTGTTCGAGAGGTACGGCATTGAGGTGTTCGCTGCTGACAATCGAAGAAAACCAGCGAAGATCAGCCTGTACACCAGCCGAGACTCTAACACGGCCACAGCGAGTCGATAACCGAGCCAGTGTTGCAATACGCTGGAAAAGTGGGATCGCGGGTCGAATACAAGTGGCAACATGCCGCAAACTCCCCAATAGCTTGTTAAAGTCAGTCCGTGTGGTAGTCTTCGAGCAAACCATAGCTTGTATTCTATCTCGAGCTTTTGCAATTTTGTCGAGAGGCGTCGAAACAGACAAGTCGACTGTACTCCACTCGAGACCCAAAGCTTTCCCAGACGTGAACCACTGTGAAAACGCCTTTTCATTGCATGCATCAGGACCCAGAATAGTTGTCATCGAACGCCTTAGAGCCAAGTTTGCTTCCGCCAGTCTGGACCCAATATCAGGCTCGATGCAAATGTGATCGTCGCACCACGATAGCGCATTGAATTGATCACGACCTAAAAGCGGCTCATCAGACCACTGCGGCTAGGTGGGATATTGCCGCACCAGCAACCCAGTAGGATGCTGGAGATTCTGACCATCCAAATGGACAACACAATTCCACAATCAAGAGCCCCAATTCAGGAATTGCCCCGCAGAATCGTCCAACATCAGAAGCGGCTATCGGAATGTTTCTGAATGCTCCGTTCATGTCACCCGTCATCATGTAAGCCAAACCGTTAGAGGCGCTGTCTACATGAAGGATGCGGCTTCCAATTTGAAGCAGCTCCGTTGTATTCCACTTCAATCGGAGTGCTTGGCTCAGTATTATCGTTTACAGATTGGCTAGGAGGATATGACAGGTCATGGATAATGCGTGCGCCGCCAAAAAGGTCAGCAGTACCTTTCTGCACGGCTCCGAATGGGCTGCACGTGACTCCAGAAAGACGTGGTAGTAAATCGATATCAAGAATCAGATACCGGTTCAATTCTTGTCATGACATTGAGCGCCGATTGTGCTGAGCTGTGACTGACCGGTGGTTCGTATTGGACAGGAAATTCACCCTTCCAAACAGGAACTACTCCTTTCTGTATAATATCGGCCCACTCGGTCTTGTATGGGTACGATTCCCAATGCCGCAGTCGTTCGGGAATTTCATGGGCCTTATTAGGCCGAGGATCAAGCGTGGATTCCCCTCGCAACAACTGGGCGAACTCTGGAAGCCACATACCTGTTCGCCGAATAAATTCGCTGTTCGCCCGCTGCTTGTTGCAGTCAATTAAATACATTTCCTTATTCCCGTGACGAGCTGATGTTGGCATGGATTGAGTCAGTTCGAGACCTTGTGCCTGAAGAGCGTGCTGTAGGCGCTCTGCAGCCAACGTACTGTGTAATTGAAGCAAACAACTGCGGGCCTAAATTGTATGTGCGAGCGCTGCGCGTTGTTCTGCAATGAATTCGGGTAGACTATCGTCAGAATACAAAGATGAATGGTAACCAATGGGTTCTGTTGCCCCAGAGGCACGAACAGAACTCAAATAGCATGGTTGGTCACACTTGAGTGAGCCGGACGCGTCGACATCAAGCGTGGGAACCCCAACCAAGTCCACGACCACACTTCCAGAGACAAATGGATGCTGGTCAGTGCTGGGGTCAGTGGTGTCGTGGGCTGTGGATACGATACACACCTCAAACTCAGGGGAGCATAATGCATCGCCACTGAGCGAGGAAGACCGTTGGTGGCTTTCGGTAGACAAGTGCGTGTTGAAAGCACTTCAAGCTGGATTATCAAAGGGCTTACTCGTTGTTCCCGTCCGTGAGCTGCAGCTGGAGAAATGTTGTAATTTATCCGGATGCTGGGGTGGTTTTTGCCTTAGCCAATACGAGAGAGAGCCACGACTCTCGCCCTGGCACCTTCAATTGTTGTTTGACTCATCGGCTATACCACCATAGTTCCGATCGATAAAGGCGCGGACAATACTTGGTAGCACCGCTGGTTTGAAATGGCGTCTGAATTTGACAATGCAGTTTCCATTGCGACCACGGTAGCCCAGATTGGACAAGTAGCGTAAACAAACACCCATTCCATCCTGTTTCGGGATTGCTCTGATGACATCAAGAGATATCTCGTCGCGCTGAGGTGCTTTGCGCTGATTATCACGAGGCCATGGATTGTGACTGCGCGGAGCTCCCCTCGTAGTGTTGTTGATTCCCGAGCGTCTAGAAGCGGCATCTAGCCGTTGATGCATAATGATTCGGTCGACTCGAGGAAAGACTCGTGTGATACACGAAATGGTCACGGGTCGTGTTCGCACTAGCAATATCGCCGTCCGCAACCGCCACTCGAAATCTTTCTAGACGATCATCAAGCCAATTAGTAAGCTCCGACAAAGGACTATCGCTCTGAGGCATATCTCCCGCTCGCAGTTCAAGCAAAAAACCGCCTCGATGCTTGAATCAGAGTCTCCACAGTGGGCTTGTACAACTGAGCTGCAAGGTGCTCTAATATCTCAACAGCTTCCAAAAGAACTGAGAAGCTGGCTGGTGACGCAGGAACTGGCAAGGCATTTTTCTTTGAAAAATCAGTCATGTCGTATTTCCTTGCTCCCGCGCGTTTTTCTTTGTACGTCAGGCGTGCAAAGTGCATGACCGAAAGTCCACGAAGGCCGAATTCCCAACCAAAAACACCACGGAGCACAGCAGGGTGCGGAAAGAAAGCAAATTGATCCACGTGTGCCTGAACATGTTCAATGAACACTTCAGGCAGCATGTCAATGTACTTACCGTTGATGATAGTTTTATGGATGGTCATTTGCATGCCTATTGGACGCAATTGCGTGCGATTCGACTGATGGTGTTGCTGGCAAATTCAGTGCGGTAGAATCAGACGGAAAACCAACTTGATGAAGAGCAATAAGCTGATCGATCTCATGAAGAAGGTGCGGATTTTCTGCAAAATGTGCGCGAAGCGAATGAAGGCTTTGAGAGCTGATGTGGCTATCGACATGAGCAGGTTAAGATGAAGTTACTCGGCGTCGCTTAGCCTGCGGCGGCAAGGTATCACCTGAAGCCGCATCAACATCGTCGCTGTCTTCGCCTGAATCGCTAAGTTGATCTTGCGTCGCAAAGACTCGTTGGGAGTTCGGTTCAGCAGACTGCTCGGGCGTCGGAGAAGAAGGAACATCGAATATGGAGGCACTGAGAGAAACACTTGCAGGGGGATCTCGACCACCTTCGTGGTAATAAACAAAGTCGAAAACGTACCAAACTGGCATATGCGACACTTCCGAGTTTGCAATGTCAAGCAGTGAAACGAGGGCGTCTTCGTCAGTGGGCGCGAGCTTGATAAGACCTTTGAATCACGAATAGCGAGCCCGTTAACCCCATTGAACATGTCGCACGCGCGCTGGTGTAGTGCCCTCATCTCTGACGCCATCAGCTCACAGACGCCGCGTCCTGCGCAAGGCGTAAGTCTCAACGGCAAGATCCTACATTGAATCTTCGTTGTAAAGTGTTGTTGCTGTCTCGTCGGCGTAGATGATATCAAGAGTGCCACGGCTCTTGGCTAAGTCCCACGAGTAGCCAACCACGGCACCGTAGTCCCAAGATTTGGCAGCTCCTCTTGGGACCCTAGCGATGAATACTGTGCTTCCAACGTAAGTACCAATGCCGCTCAGGGCATTGGGCCAAAACGTGGTGTCATTTCTGCTGAAGCCAGACTTGTCTTTTCACCTTCTATATCACGCCACCTTTTGTCTCTATCAGTCAGCTTTGTCAGATCACGCCACGTTTTGTCATTATCCCCAACTCTTTAGTGGGTATAGTGCATGCAAGACTTTACGGCTCAGTCTGATCTTAAACAGAGCGAAGGCGTGTCATAATCCACTCAAACACTGTGAATTGGCCTCGTTCACTTCCAAGGATCTTTAAGTTAATGTTTTCCAAGCTGTAGTTCTCCAAGTCCAAATACTGAACGATATTCAGATGCCCATTGTACGCAGCGTCTTCCAAAGCCCAGCAGATGTAGTCGTGGTAGTCCAGCACAGGAATTCTTTCATAAAGCCAACGAAATACATGGAAATGGCCGTTGATTGCGGAAT
>JAADVW010000393.1:0-31736 GCA_023335875.1 Elongisporangium prolatum
CCCCCCCCCCCCCCTCAGAGGGAAAATTACTGATGTCTGGAGAAAGTGACAGTGATTAGGAGCGCTCCAGGCTCCAGCCGCAGTTGATGCGCCTGTGAATAGCGCAGCCGACGACAGTCTTGTAGCTCTGCTCTTCGACGACGAGCCCACGTCGACCGCCGTTTTGAGGCTGGAGGCCTCAGAATGCTGCAAGAAATCCTGCTTGGCAGGCAAGCGTGAGTCCCTCACGGATTAGCCATAGTGGATTAAAATGATACTTTTGATTAGCTACGTACATTGTTAATGATATTGTTAATGATACTGTGGTTCAGGCGCCAAGTTTGTGACCCAGACTTCAAAAACAATTTTGAGTAACTTCCAGTGCGTTATTTGTTATTACAGGATGTTCATTGGATAGCCTGTGTTTTGCTTACTATAGACTACCTAAATTCTGAAAATTGGAATTTTATTTTTCGGGTGGGTGTCCTGGTCGAAAATCCGAATTTGGTAATGCTGAATGGCTTAAATCGTAGTTGAAACACCCTATTTTAGTGTGGTATACGCTACTGATAAACCTCAAAAGCCCCGTTGTGATACTTTCGTTTGGATGGGTCTCAAATGGAATAGCACGCCATGGGATCTTGCCTCACCCCCAGTTTGCTGTTGTGAAACTTGTAAGAGCTTTCCCTTTGTACTCAGTCCGTGACGAAAGCAATCCATTGTATTCTGTACCATGATTCTACAGTATAGCATGCGTCACCTCCAAATCTGTCCTATCGACACGCTTGAAGACGAAAATGCTGTGCAATCATCCCACCGCTCTCGCTGCATGCTCCATTCTCTCTCTGTCGGCTAACCTTCTATTTGCTGTTTGCTATTGACGCCAATGACGTTTCGATCTCGCTCAATTGCTTTCAGAGACACACCGAGTTGAAGTTTCCGTTAGTCACGCGGCGGCAACGTCTGTTGGCTGCCCTCACTTCTTCCGACCACGACACGACGGAAGGGCAGCGTTCGCAATCACGAACAGCTTTCCACATTGAGGAATCCATCGCGGTTTGTTCAAATCCAATGGCGCTGCTCCCAGAGACGAAGAAGATGTCGTCAGTTGGGGGATTCACGGTTGCAGAGCTGCATGCGTTGCTTGGGCCTCTTCCGATATTCGGCGCTTGTAGTGACGCAATTGACCAGCCGTCGTATTGGAGCTCAATTTCGGCTGCTGCTTCTTCGCCGCCAGCCAATGTACGCACAAGCAGCTACGCGACTTGTCTCCACTCGAGTAAGAGGTTCGAAGACGATCTCCAGTATTGCGACTATCAAGAGATCAAGCAGGAGCCGCAGCTGCCGACGATGATGGAGTGGACACTGTCTACTGATTCGTACTACTTCATGCGACCGCCCGCTCTCCAGGATCCGTTGCTCGAGCACTTGTCTCCAGCCGCTTACAGAGAAAAGCTGCGCACGCGTCAGAGAGGCTACGAGAAGACCTATCGGAAGAAGAAACGCGTAAGTACTGCCAGAGTGACATGGTCTCATGTATTGGTACTTACTTTTGTCCACCTTACTCATAGGTCGAGTTCAAATTCATGCGACGCGAGTGGATCCAGCTGGAGATGAAGCATCGCAGACTGCGTGAGCAGAAGCACAGCCACTCGGTCACATACCTGCACAAGGCGACGCCTTTGACGATCGAAGCACTGCACCAACTGCAGCTGGAGGAGCGCGCGCTGCGTCGGGACTTGGTCTCTCTGCAGTCGCTCAAGGCCTGGTACGACGTCTCGATGGTTCGCTTGCCCATAGATAAGGAGGGCGCCATATTGCGGACGCTCCACGAGTGGGAGACCGTGTCTGATTGCCTGCTTGGCGTAAGCTGCACGGCGCCGTTCGCCCCCATCAAGCTCACGTTCTCATGGTGAGGAAGGCAGTTTCTATTTTTCACCTTACTCCATGTGAATTAATTTAATTTTCACAGGAATAGATACTTTTTTATTCTTTATAATTGTCTAATTCACACATCATTTTATCTCTTGATCCGGTTAAAAATAGTAGCGTGCAGCTGGAACCTGCAGCTAATTTACAGCACTCGCGAAACTGCTGCAGTATTGTACTCCGCATAACTGCTATGATAGGATAAATTTTGTACTAATTAATGTGCAAATTAGGCCACGTCTTCAAAAATGGCGACAGATTTGAATGTGGAAAGCGTACTGTAGGGTGACAATGATGGGCTTGGGTGTGTAGCTCGTTTGTGGAAGAATTACGTGGAGATGATTGGTGGTTTAACTGCCTCTCGCGACCTTCTGTCGCTGTGATTTTAAGACTATACAGTACTGCTCACAGGCTCTTTCACTCATTCATCCGTTGAGCACTCACACTTTTCCGCCTATAGTGTACATACAGTACTACAATATAAATTATTGTAATATACAGGAATATTGCTGAATGGCCGATTGACACCAATATACCTCGTAAATGTAAGTCCTGTATCGGGTAAAAGCCTTTTTTAAGTATTATTGCCTCTTCATAATAAAGGTGAGACCTTGACACATGAGTCTTTTTCTGAGGAAAAAATGGTATCCTTTCCCTCTATACAGTAATCGCACGCAAGAAGGGAACTGCGTTCTGTCTGGCTCTTCTGCCAGCAGCATACGGTAATCAACAGACTCCTGTACGCGTTCTCGCGTATAGTCCGGACATCTGTTCTATGCGTCACACAACTGCTACAGTTGTCTGCTGAGTGCAGTGACCACATCAATGCATATACTGTATTCACTCTTGATTGGCTCTCAACTTGCGGAGGTTGTGTATCCCGCGCATCATCCTTTCACAATGCTGATCTACAGTATTAGTGTATAACAGAGTATAGAACCACCATTCTATTTGGTGCCTTTTTTTTTTTGCCAATTTGCTTTAGTGATCTCTAAGATTACTAAGCTGAGTGTTAAGAGCTCAATAGAGCCATACTAATATCACCGAAGTCGTATATTTGGAGGTTGTGGTGGCAGTATTTTTTTCAGGAATGATGAAACCACGTAAACTATTATAATAACGATAAACCTAGGATATCCAAAATAGGTTTATGTGATCTATTTATGTTAGTATTTGTAGGGACCCAATGTACAGAGCAAAGGACTTATTCCACAAATTGGATAGATCTTGTGTATCGTCTTTATTTCCACCAAACTTCGATCCATCAGGAAATTTAGTGTATTGTACACTAAATTGTCTAGGGTAATTAGCTGCAGGAAATTTAGTGTATTGTACACTAAATTGTCTGCAGCTAATTACCCTAGACACAGTATTTAAACCCAGTCCAACTCAAAGTCGAATCAAATCGAGAGGAAGGTCCACAAGCCCAAGCAGTCGTTGCGTTTGTTAAAGTATCGAGCTTGAGTATGGCAACAAATAAGGACAGTTCTTACTACTACGCATAGCGTTGCGCTTCAAGTACAGCCTAAAAGCCTGATGAGGTCACGTCATCATTCCACAGGACGAAGCACACGCACGCACAACATCGCTAAGAAATAGGCCACCTCGCAGTTCGTTCAGTACGATGGAGTACGAAACCACGGAGTACGCTTCTCATTGATTGGTCTGGTGGCGCATACTAAGCATATCTTCGGAGCTCTAAGATATGTTTGAGATCGAAATGTTGCATTTGAGTGAATCTGTTGGGTCGACGTAACTGCAACCACGGCCATGATCGCGCTGTGTTGTACTGACAAAAGCTTCTTCCTACTGGACTTGCTTGATTCTTGATTGCTATGACACGAGATTTCGGGCATTGAAGCTGCAGTCCTCAAATAAATTGCGTTTGATACGGCACATAGATGTGATACGTCTCCGAAATTGTCGGGTGCTTATTGCGAGCGAGTGCATGAACCGTTATGATTATTGACGTGAGAAGACCTGAAATATAAAAAATGTGGATTACAAATCTGCGTCGCTGAGTTTCTCTTTTATGTTCTGTTAGTGCAATTTTACCATCATTTTTTTTACCATTCTACTTCGAATCGATCGCCATGGTCTACATTTTGACAGTCATAGTTAAATAAAATTCGTATAAACCATTTCTCCTGTAGAGAGAGGCTAAATCAATGCGTGTTGTCCTCATCCTTCAAATCAGTTGAGTACAGCGACACCAGAGCGCGTCATATAATTTCCAGTTGCGCCCACTCAAACTTGTTGGAGATTTTGGAAGTCAACTATGCTACCACGCAGTATATTTCAAGTTCGCTGATCTTCACGTTCGCTGATCTTTAATGTTCACTGGTATTGTAAGAACTTATATATTGTCGCGTGGATCGTTGTACACCGAGATTTCATGAAAGTCGGTGCTGTGAGAAACTCAGAGATCACAAAATCAATCATGTGGGCCATACACAATAATCTATGGACTTCTCTATCAAATGTCTCAAAAAAGATGCTAAAAGGACAAGCCAATTCGTGGATGGACCATAATTTATGAAAATATGGCATTTCATTTCTTATCACTACTCAATTCGTGCATATAATGGATCTAAGGCTCCTTTGATACTTCTGCAAAGGAACTTCATTCTTTATCGTTCAACTTGTTGTAGATGTGTCTCGTCATTCCCCACCCGAGCCATTGGAAACGGCCGCTTCATTTGCTGTTTCAACTCACATATGCACCACACTCAAAACGTAAGTCCGTCCAATTCTCGACAATACTGGAAAATCGAGCTCTAAAAGTGCAGAGTTTGATTTGTGATAATGCATCGATTTCAAGCTAAAAGGTTCTACACGAAGTCATCCATGAGGAACTTTCTCCCCGTTTTGCATCATCACGACGGTTGACATTCTTTTTCTTTCGCTCTTCCTAGGTATCGCCCACAATTCATCTCGAAGCGGAACTTTACTGACCGTGAATCTAGATGCGATGCTGTATCCAACACGATTCCTTGTGGCGTCTTATTTCTCCGTGATGGATTGTACGTGTACACCTGGCGTTACCATGCTGCCAGGAGCTCGTTAGTCCCACTGAAGATGCTTCACCCAGACCAATTGTACAAGTCTCTCTCTCTTTCTGGGGTCACACTGTTCCATTTTATGGTTGGAGGGTTCCAGTGGTGGTTTGAATTATCACTTCCAAAATTTGCGCGCGTCAAACGCTCACTATTCATGTCCAAGTCGCCTATGAATAACCAAGAAGCTCTGGCTGAACTGGCGCCCCTCCAAGAGAATTTAGAATTCGCCACAATTGACGTCTCTTTGACCGTGGTGGTGAACACAAGTTCTCAGAGCTCGACTCAATTGGAGTCGACTTATCACGATGAAAACGCTGTGGCTGACTTTAAGCTCTACCAAGCGACTATCATGATTGATTCGATTAATGTCGACGCATATTCACCTGTGCCGGTGACGTCAAGTGCGCTAGACGCGACTCAACTCGACTCGGATTACTTTTCAGTATTCCAGTTGGGAGCATACCAAGGCGATAGTACTAGCAAGCACCATTATCTGGATGATACGGTATACGATGCAACGGAGCTCTGTGTCTTAACGCCGATGGCATCTGACTCTCCAATCAATTTTAATGCGGCCTATGGAAGCACAGCCATCCCTTGATCTAATAGCAACTACTGGCGCCGATGACTGGTTAAACATCGATACCAATCATGCTGATTCGCATTCGTGGCCTTACGGTCCTTTCGACTCTTCTGATGCTGGGAGTCAGGGCATCAAGGAACAGGTTCCAAGTTCACAAGGGAAAACACGCCGTCATCGGTCGGAACTTCGTCGGAGGCAACCAAATTACGGAAAGAGCTGCGCCGCAAAGAAGAAGGTATGATGCACCAACTTATCCGCTTGCTTATCTCAATAAGTTTGCCTTCGTTTAGGCTGAGCGAGAGCATATTCAGCGAGCTTAGATCGATTCGGAATATGTCCCGCCGCATTGTGATTGCTAATCAAAAATGCCATACCAGCTTCCCCACAAAGAAGAAACTCCACGATGCAAGAGGAGTGCCAGCTCGCGCTTGAAGAGCAGGCCGTTCTGCACGATACGTTTGAGATTCGAGCACTCATTGGACTTTTCAAGACGCTTGACACGCTCAACTTGTGACGCGGTATCCACATTTCTGTCTGCAAAAGAAATCAAATCCGTGAACTAAAGGAGTGCCTTACGTCGTTTCTTTTGTACTGGGAACCAGAGGTATAGGCTGCAATCTGGTGCCATTTCTTAACATTGGCGTGCTCCAATCCAGTAGCATACGTCACAACAAAAGCCAAAACGAAATTGCTTTTCTTCGAATTGAGTTTTGTCGAGTTTTAAATAGGAGCCCATCTAATAATACGTGTCCTATTTTAAGATTCAGGTCGTTCTTGTGCGCTTGAATCGCAGTTGACGTACCTCTGTCGCCTTCGTACAACCCAACAAGTCTCTTTATCAGCATGAGTCGAGGTAAAGCATATGCGTGTCAAGCCAAGAGAGAAATCGACTCTGTCTTTAGTTCGATAGTGCGAATGACCTTGCAGACGTTGCATTCGAATGCCGGATCGTGCAATCACTGCCAATGGGCGAATAATGACTTTCTGGTCATTTAGAACAGGTTTTTTCAATGAACAGCCTATGTTGGTGCGGTTTATTTGCTGCTTCACCCTCTTCGATAACTTAGTCGCGCTCAAAAGCAAAAATGAGGAATACACGCTTGGTGAGGTCATAATTAGTGATTCTAAAGCATTTGTCATTACATTTTCCTGCCTTTCAGTCATGATGATGTGGAACTATACGTCAAAGAGCTGTTTTGGCTCTCTAAATTGTCTCAGTGATTTTGTGGATTCATACTGTGCAATTTGTAAAACTCGAGTCAAACTTTGAATTGTGATTGTGGAGTTTCGTTGCAAATGGAATTCGCTTTATTGCGTTTTCAGGTCTTATATTGTTCTTAATCAAGTGTTTTGTCGCTCTTATCGAACAAGGGTTCTGAAAAAATAAGACTTCATTGTTTGATCCACAGCCTTCAGGAAAGATACTGTATCTTTATTGCAATTTTTCTCAATATTCCAAAACGAGCAGATCAACTAAACGGAATGCTATTCAAGACATCTGAATTGTTTTCTATAGTGGTCAATAAGGTTGCTGTTCAATTTGCATGGCGACCTTTTTTTTCGTGTTCACTCCAGCTGATTTTCACTGTTAAAACCATCATATTGCGCCCGTAGAAATTGATTTCGTGGATACAAATCTCATCTTCACAGTTTGTACGTCCTGTATAGTTGGTCTCAGGGTGCGACCTTGAAGACAAACGCCGACTGAAACGAGATCTCCCCCGAGAGCTTGAGTTGAACTCATCTCCTGTACGGTATTTGATACTGTAAAATGTGTGTACACTTGGGGGAAAAGTTCGCCAGATCCCAATCGTTCCCACTGGAGATGCGCCTTCGATACGTAAAGCACGTGTCAGGACTATGCTGCCAGCCGTCCAAATGGCCCAGAGTGTCAACGAATGCCTGTCATATGTCTTGTGTGTTCAACATACAGTAGCAACACAACATGTACAAGGTCCACTTTCAAGGTTGGTGGCAATGTGGTAATTCCTGTAAGCAACCGCTTTTGGTTGGTCTATATTGAGCATCTCGATGGTGTCGAATGCTCATCTATCCGCAAGCAAGTGTTTTGTTCTGTCGTTCTCCTGCAACCGTTCTTCCACCAACAAACGAGCCACACGTGATAGCGCATCTTCAAGATGCTGTTTTGTCGGTCAGCCGAGCATACAACGTCCGACAATAGTCATTTTCATGATAGCTACTCTACTGTAAAGATCCCATCAGTACTCATAGAACTAGCCCACGTCACCATGGGTCATGGTGCTCTTCCTCATCTGGGGTCACTCGGTTCCATCTAGGGTTCAGAACATTAGCGTATGTACCGTAACATGTCAGAACAAGAGCGGACGCTTTGCGAGTGGTTCTTCCTGTCAGACACTCAAAGGTCTCATTCTTGCTTTTGCTTCGATCAACTGAAGTCGCCCCAGCTCTCCATGGACATATTCACCATCTGCATGTCGCTGTCACCACTGGCTTCGCCTCTGGACGAGCCGGCTATGGACGAGGATTACATGTTTATCGATTTCAAGATCTTGGGCACAGAATTCGATTTCAACATGCCTTACACTACGAGCGAACCCGATTCGGAGCTATTCGAAGCCTTGGGTTTGGAGGATCTGCCCGACCAGACCAAGAAACGAAAGCGCTCAAGCGAGTGCTCCAGCGAGTACCCAAGTGACTTTTCAAGCGAGTGCCCAAGCGACTCAAGCGAGCTCTCTAACGATAGACCAAAAAAGCGACCACGAGGCCCTCAGCTTCGCTACGAACGAAAATATCGTTCCAACAAAAAGGTATCTCAACTCACGAAGAGTGGTCATTATTCCTGGCTCATCTAACTGGCTTTTTGACTTTAATGTTATTAGCAACGACGTGAATGTCTTCTGCGTGAGTGGATCATCGCAGAGCAGAAGTTGCGTCGTTGTACTGCGGTTCGAGATGCCGTACCGATGCTGCGAGAGGGAGAAGGCTTCACGCTCGCCCAGCGAGTGTGTCAGCTCGTGTTCGAAGAGCAAGCCATTCTGCAGGACATGTACGAGATGCGTGCGCTCATTGAGCTCTCTAAAGGGCTGCACATGCTCGACTGGAAGCGTGGAGTCCTCATTCCTGACTGCAAAAAAGATGATATCGAAGAATTGACCGAGAGACGAACCACCTTCGTCTTCCACTGGGAGCGTAAATGCTGAAGATAGCCGCTGTCAGGCTACGCTGTGCCGTACCGATTCTACTTGCAGCCCCTACTAAATATCTCAGTGCTTCCACTTGAGCACACGGGCTTGCTCTTATTCAACGCTCTAGATGCCCGTTGGGTATTGCGGAGCTAGAAGCGGCCACCGTGCTTACAAAACAGCCCATACACATGTAAGGCGGAGACGTATATAAGGCACAAAGTCAAGAATGCCAAGTCACTCGAAATGTGGATTCTCTTAATTGCTCTCTAAAGCAACTACAGTATATAGGAGTATACCTTATTCTCCTCTATATGTTGGAATTGAGAAAGAGATGGCAAAAGCATCTCTTTCTACAGTATCCTTTCGTTCTAAGACATGAGGTTTTGATTAGAGTTCGTATTTATTTGTTGGACTGGATTTTAATATGAAAGTGGCGACTGTGTGGTCAAGCCGTGAGCGAATCATATAAAGTCACGGACTGCTGCTTATCGAGAATAAATTCCTCACAATCCGAATACTTAAGAAGACTTGTCTACCTACATTCTCAAGTAAATATGTCATACATAACGTTTACAAAAAATGTCAAGAGGCACATCCGACACAGAAAGACGATGGTCATCACCGATTACGGAGCCTAGTTCTTCGTAAAAGCACATCTCTCTTTCTGTCTTTCACCCTCAATGGCTGTCAGCCGATTCATACGGCACTGTAATCTGTTGAAGTCCGACTTGTGGCTCCAGATTGATCAGCTTGGAGAAACGCTGGATACTGTACGGCAGATCGCGCACCAAAAGGTGCCTGAGGTGAAGGGAGGAGGATGGAACCAAGCACGCCAATGAACTGGTCTTTGGAACTCCCCACGCAATAGAATGTTTCGTTGCTAGAGCATTGACACTGAACTGATCTGCTTTATGGACGGCTCCTGCGATACAGTTCATTGAGAACTTGTTCAAGCGTAAAACTGACGATGGAAGCTGCAGCCAGCGTTGCGGCGAAATGGTCAAAATCTTATTATTCGGTAGTGGAGAATTTAAAATACGGGTCTAGGTCGTTGAAACCATCGACTGCGTATCCCGATTCACGAACACTGTTCGTCAGTTTTGATCGTTGGTTGGAAGTGTGCATGTACGAAGGATCAACAGCACCTCGGTAACGCAATGCGACGTCGACTGCACTGAAGCATGCGAAACGCTCTATCAAGGTGCTCCCCAGAGTGGTTCTGCCGTAAAAATAAAGCTGTATCACCTATTGTGTCAGTGTTGTCCAGAGTGCACTTGATCAATCGCAGAACAAATCGAGTTTGTTGTCATGTCCGCTCAGGTGAGACATTATGCTTTAAAGCTGTGGACATCGTATGGTATTGGTCTTTGACAAAGTACCGTCTCGTGATTTAATGAGCTGGTGTCAGTTGCGTCCAAATGCGTTCAGTTTCAGCCAATGTAATGATTCCAGTTATTGCCCAATGCCCAGGATTATACTGTATATCCCACGCCTTAATCCTGGTATTACTCATGGCGAAGTTTAGATGCGAAAAACTGTGCATTATGCTAGTTACGTACACAATAGTTTTATCAAACTTCGTGTTATTGGCCGTAGCCGCACTCCTGTATTCTGTTTAATTACGCTTCAGACATGTATCTATTGGAACAGTGCCAATTGAGTCAAAATTATGTGGTGTCTTGATTATAATTGTGCTTATCGCCTTCCCTATCAACGATGCAACTGCGACGAGACTGTTTTTTAGCTGAAAAAATAATGAAGAAAGATTGAGATTCGAGTACTGCTCTGGTGGAATTTCTTTGTGTCTTTTGTTATAGGTTATGTTTCTAATTGGAGAACGAAGGATGTTTCAGCGATTTCTCTTGAATGTGCAAAGAGTATAAATGTTGGCAGTACGATCATGGATGCGCAAGTCAAGTCTCTTTTCTTTTTTCAACACTATTTTTCTTATTCAAAACATATTGGAACAGTTCGCCTTTCTGAAATTTGGCTCAAGCATACAGACTATATGAAGTTACAGCAAGTTGGATCTGCCCTTTCCTCATCGTTGTATGTAGCAAAGCTAATCAGGCTAGGGGATCAAACTGTGATTCGCCCAGCATTTTTACTTGTGTGGAAACGATTACTGTAACACCACTACGAAATTTAGATGCGTAAAAAGTTACTACTACGTACACAACTCAATTTTCAGCCAGCTCACACTCGTGTTAAGTACTGGGTACCTCTCTCTACATCCTGCGTCCACGCAGTTGGAATAACATGCGCTCCACACTGGAATTTTGCACTCTGAAAAGGAGTTATCAAGTTTGTTGGATGCATTATTTTGACCGTAATAATCTCAATCCTGTTCACGAATCTAGAAGGATATCGCTTTATCGCGTTAGCAAAAACAACAATAGATCTGGAATGAGTACCTACGGTACTGTTATCTTGATCAAATATATGTTACTAAGGATAGGTCCTGTTCAGCATTTGTGTCTTCGACACAGATTTCACGATATATTTCCTAACTTTGGATATTGTTTCGTCTACTATTTTAGTGGAGCAGGTCGTACGCGCATTGCGTTGATACTCTAAGCAGGCGATAAAAATGCGATCGCATGTGTACTGTGCAGCACACTTGAAGGTTGTTGAACATCTAATTTGAGCACGTGAGTTCATTTGGTCGTGAACCTATCGAGCAAAATCCTGATTTGATAGTGGCTAGTCGGGTTGCAAAGATTTGAGGCCACTCTGAAGCCAATTTCGTGTGATTTAAATTTGGATATGGAAATTTAGGAGTTAAGAAGACGTTTTACTTATTGATAGTGATATATCACGTCACACGAGATAAAAAGCCCAAATAACCCAGACAACACAAAATGGAATGGTGATTTGGTTGTTTTAGCCTTGGATATTGAGTATTCTCCACTTTGTTGCGTCTCGTGTACTCACATTAATAGCTTCATTTCCGCCAGCTCTTCGTGCAAACGAGCTGACTGACAAGCAGACCCTGCTAATATACTTATTGTTCTGGAATTGCTGCATTCAAGTCCAACACTATTATAGACCATCTATGCTTGCGTGTCCAAGGCACCTCACCCAAAACGCAAGAGTTCAATGCTGACGTGTGTACCCATCAAGTCTGTCAGGCTGTCAATTCAGTACATTTGAAAAATCTTTGTACGACCCCAGAGAAAACAGTATATATAATATTCTCCGACTTTTCAAAGCACAAGAAGCACTCTGCATTCCTCGGATTGCGTATTCTTCCAGTGTGAGTTGACATTTCCGCAGTCTTCGTAAGCCATATCAACGTTGCTGCTTCAGAACACAGTTGGAAAACTTAAAAGTTGAGCTGCTTTTAAAATAATTCGCAAAGTGATACGTCCAGTTCAACGTTCTCCCTCGCGATTCGATTGTACAATGAAACGACAGCATCGGTCACACATCAGTGGAGGAGGCAGAAGAGATGAGCTGCTTAGGATCCACTTCGATTTCGTTCTGGCTTCTTGTTCTTCGCAAAACCCAGTGCACCTAAAACGTTTATGTAACGCATTGTCTTGAAGCTGAGCGGAAGACTATCGAGAAAAGGTGCTGAACATAAATGTATCCTCAAGTGAAGCCCCATGCGTCGCCTCTGGATATGTCGCCTGCATTTGACGGTTTTCAACTCTGAAGTAGGAAGGCCTAAAGTTGTGTAGTCATCCCATGACTCTCGCTGATCGTGCTAAACGTTATACAATCTAGCTACAGACATCTTTACGAACGGACAATTTGCTTTCGGAGTCGCTAGTTAAAGCTTTCTTTAGTCATGTATCTATGTATACTGTCTGTCCACGCTTTTAGGGACAATGCATTTGACGTTGCAGCAGATCTGCTTCAAGCAACGAATTGTTTGATTTTCTGCATGCCAATCGCGCCAATGGAGTATCAAGGGACCACGTCCTTTGGTTCGCCTATGGTCGGCAGCTGATGCTTCAGCTGCCAATTCTCATCTCTCCACTGCCTTTGTGACTTGTTGGATGAAAAAAATTCCAGCCGCTGAGCGGTATTTTTTATCACCAAACTGTCGACACACAAAGGCTCATATCAAGTCGCACTATCATCTCGCGCATGGTTGCCCTCGCCTCCGTTTGTCTAAGGGTGTTCCAGTATATCGTATGAAGGGACGCACAGCTAGTCGCTTATCTCTCAGGACGTGATCGAGACATTCGGAGTCCAGCTGCTCCAGTATGGCGAGCCACTGATCCCGATAACGATATGGTAAACCCTTTCGTGATACCGCATGCGGCAGACCAGTTTCAGGGGTTTGGTGACCATACGCTTGTCTCTAGTCCATCAAAAGAAGAAACGCACAAGTACTGACAGAGTGACATGGCCTCATGAATTGGTACTTACTTTTGATTGCCTTAGTCATAGGTCGAGTTCAAACACGTGCGCCGTGAGTGGATTCAACTGAAGACAAAGCACCGCAAGCTGTGTGTCTAGACGCACAGCCAATCAGTCTGAGAGAGACGTTTCCAACTCTTGAAACGCTACACCAACTGCAGCTGGAGAAACGCGCGCTGCGTCGAACCTTGGTCTCTCTGCGTCACTCAAGGCCTGGTGCGACGCTTCGATGACGCATTTGCCAATAAAACAAGGACAGGGCCATCTTGAGTACGAGCCACGAGTGGAGACCTTCTCTAGTTGCATCTGGACGTAAGCTCTACGGTACCGTTGAGCTCACATTCTGATTTCGTATTTCGTGCCTGTTTACGGAATAAGTTTTAGAGAACTGTGTAAAGCATTCATCTTTTATCACCTAATCCGATATGGCGTGTACCTAATTATACGCGTAAAATCAGGAATAATCCGATTCAACCTGCAAATGAAATCGAAGATGGCGACTAAAATGCCAGGATTGGCGTATAGAAAAGTAACTTGGTGATGATGGGCTCATGATGATGGGCTTATTTAGAAGGTGGCTCGTTTGCAATGGAAGAATGTCGTGGTAACCTTCTGCCAATAGTAAATTTTATTAATTTAAAAAATTACGTTATGTTTGTACTACAGAACTGAACTGAACGAGATCACATTGTCTGTGGCTATTGTAGGGGATTGAATTAAAAAAGTTGTCCATCTCAAGTTGTTTATTACACTACATTCCTGTACTATGTAGTATAATAAACTGCTTGCGGTGGACAATTTGATAGTGTAAGCAACTGTGTGCGAACCATTTGCGATGGTCCAGGACGGCGGCGCATTCATGCTCGATCTTGTGGGATTATATTATATTCGATATGCGTCGGAGACCGACTAGACTTTTGTTTTGTTTTGGCATTATCTGTACGAAGTCGATGATTTCACTTCGAAACTTAGCCCGAGTTAGCTGAGTAGGCAGGGAATTTGTTTTCGCGTGGATCGTCGCCCAGTAAGATTCGTATGGACTGGTCAGGCAGCTCCGCGACCACATTAATATTGTCGACCCTTAAAATTATCCGTCTGTGCATTTCATGGCCAACGATGTAAACATATAGCTCGAAAAAGTAGATGCGCTCTTGAGATTGGACCCAAACATTGGACACCGTGGTATTTAAAGTTGATACACCTCTCGATTTGCTGTTTTATTGTATCTATGGTTTATTTAATTATTAATGAAATTGTTTTTTGTATTTCTTTACGTTAATTTTGAGGCTGATGCGATTCAGCACCCAAATTATTGGAAACGGCCGCTGTGTCGGTGCGATGGAAGCTCCCTGCTAGATTGATGTCAGCATCTCGAAGCCCGTGGTGGTCATTTCATGTTTCAAGACTGAAGTCAATGCGTTTCTTCTTGTGGTCTCGACAAAACACACCAACTGACTCCGGACTCTTCGAAGCGACAAATCAATTGAAATCGGTGAGTCTTTGCTGCAATTGCGATTCACGTGCACTCAATTCGACTGGGATAACTTTCCAGCTATCACAGTCTGGGGTCCGCATCAGCCGCAACATGGCGCTCTTCAGTGAGGCGCTCGAGGCGGCTCGCATCGAAGGCCTGGAGCCAGAACAGACAGCCGATGACATCGCGCACATTGAGAATGTTCGTCGCAGCGCTGCGCAGCAGCATGAGCGCTTGGAGCAGGAGCTAAACTCGTACAAGTCGACCACGATCAAGGAGTCCATCATGGACTCCTTGATCATGGTCGACTTTTACGGTGCAATCACTTTGAGTACGTTAAAGGTAACGGCTTTAACGTACTCAAAGTGATTGCACCGACAAGTACAGCAACGAAAATAATTATCAATTCGATGCGACGAAGCTCTACAGCTTTAAATTGACGATATTTCCTCTTCGCCGGCAGAAACTCGATTGATGGAACCGTTCCTGATACCTTCCAGCAAACACCAAATGGAAGTCAAATATTGATAAGCGCAAAATTTAGGTCAACTCGACAGTCTTGACGCTGGGAATTAAGTCAGCAGAGAAGAGGTTTCAACTCCATCATTATACAGTGAAAACGAACTGAACTACGAAAAGAGCCGCGCCGCGAAGAAAAAGAT
This sequence comes from Elongisporangium prolatum, assembly GCA_023335875.1. Lineage (NCBI taxonomy): Eukaryota > Oomycota > Peronosporomycetes > Pythiales > Pythiaceae > Elongisporangium > Elongisporangium prolatum. The sequence goes on from JAADVW010000393.1 coordinate 15,225, forward strand.
TTCGACACTTATTTAAATGATTGATTAGCGCGGTCTCAACGGGTTTGCTTCGTTTACTAGAGCAAGAAATAATGCAGAAGGACTGGATTACGTCGGAACTGTCTTGGCGCATTTGAGTGCGAATCGCAATGCAATACCAGCTCCCCATGCGAAAGAAGCTCCATAATGCTGGAAAAGAAGTGCACGTCACGCTTGAAGAGCACACGGTCCTGCACGATAAGCTCGGCACGGGAGCACTCTTGAACTCTCCAAAACACTTGAAATGCTCAACGAACAACATGATTTCCACGGCCACAAAAATTAGATCGTAAGCTGACGGAAAGACGCACCATAACTGCTTTCTCCTGATAACTAAAGGAACAGACTGAGCTGGAATCTAGGATAGACAATGCGTAATGCTGCCGCTGTCCGGGGACAACGCTATGCAGTTGCTATTTCAGCAGTCTCTAATTCGCATTGATGATTGCCAACATATAGATATGCGTCGATCTAAGAATACACGCCTTTTAGATCCTTCAATCAATTTAACGGCATTAAGTCAATATTCTGGTGGAACTCGTCGATACATGCAGCTTCTTAATATGTTAATGCTGTGTGATGATATCTTCAATTTTTCCTCGAATCAAACTTTGGATTGCTTTTATGGAGTCCCGTCTGTATCGCAGCATGGATAATTCGTTTTGATGGGCTAATGCCATCGGTCTCCAGCGTTTCAGGAATGAATTTAGGCTTCATTCGTTCTGGACTGAGCTTTTAGCTGAGCTTTCTTGTCTACTGGCTCACGAATAAATCTTTCGTGTCTACTCTGAAGCCGTTAAAAATCCATCGACAATCTCATCTCTCCTGCATATCACAATATCTACGGAACAGCATTTCTCGAAGTACGCTTGAAGACAATCGCTGACTGAAACGAGATCCTCCTCCCCGAGAAGCTCATCTCCGATACGGTATCTGATACAGTAAACTTGGGGAAAACTTCGCCAGATCCCATTCGTTCCTGCTGGAGGTGCGTCATTGATACACCAAGCAAGTGCCAGAGCAAATGATGGCAGCCCTCAAAATGGCCTGGAATTGTAACGTCATGTGTCCTGTGCACAGCGCAACGTGTACACATCTGCCTTTAAGGTTACTAGCAATGTGGTAATAGTTCCTGTCTGCTCCAGCTTTGGTTAACCTGAGTTAAATTATCACTTGTATCGTACAGTATTTTCATCAGACTGGCAAGTGTTCTATCGATCTTGCGCAACCGTTCTTCCACCACAAACGAGCCACACGTGGTAGCGCATCTTCAAGAAGCTGCCTTGTCGGTCATCCAAGCATACTGTACAATGTCCGACTATAGTCATTGTCAAGACAGCTAGGTAGTGTACAGTAAGGATCCCATGAATCCTCATTGGATGAGTCCACGCCAACATGGGTCATGGCATATGGTCACTCGGTTCCATCCAGGGTTCAGAGCATTTGCGTTCTACGGTACCCCCGTCCAGAACAAGAGCGGCTACCTGCGTGTGCTAAGAAGCGCTAAGGTCTCATTCCCGCATTTGCTCCAGCCAGCTCAAGTACGAACAACATGTCGCCTTCGCTGGTGGCTCCGTCACTGGACGAGCTGTCCAAGGACTTGAACTATGCGTCAATGGAGTTAGACGTAGCTAATCTCTTCGACCTCGATATGTCGCTCTTCGACTTTGGCCACAACTTGGACTTGGACATCTTGTCTGATCCCAAGGGCAAGTCCAAGTGTCCGCGTGGCCGCCAGCTTCAATACGAGCGGAACTATCGCTCCAACCAAAAGGTACTTCGTCCTGGATTGTGTGGTACTATGTATATGACGTCTCTAACTTCGTTTGTCATTTGTGTATTAGCGACAACGAGAACGTCGTTTGCGTGAGTGGATCAACGCAGAGCAGAAGCTTCGGCGCCTCACTGCTGTTCGAAACGGAGTGACGGCGTTGCCAGAAGGAGGAGACCCCACGCTTGCCCAGCGAGTGTGTCAGCTCGTGTTCCAAGAGCAAGCCATTCTGCGTGACATGTACGAGATGCAAGCGCTCTATCAGCTCTCCAAGGGGTTGGACATGCTCGACTGGAAGCGTGGGGTCCTCATTCCTGGCTGCAAAAACGATGACATCAAAGAACTGACCGAGATACAAACCACCTTCGTCTTCCACTGGGAGCACGACTCTTGAAGAGTGCTTCAGCATGGCGACTCATGTTCATGCTAGGCACTCTGTACTGTATTTATTCTGCTAGAAAGACCACGGTTGTGTTACGATATTGAATCTGACAATATGCTTGCACCTCTAATACCTAATAAGGCACGTTCCCTGCGGGAAAGAATATGACACACCTCATCACTATATGCCCAGTTTCCTTTGTGATACTTAAATGCATATTAAGTAAATCAGGATGCAGGGCCCGCTGTAAAGCTCAAATACAATCACTTCGGTTTCTACCTTCTCCTCATCGAGTCGCCTCCTCCTCTTCAGTCTCCCGCTCGCCTCCCATCGCTACAGGTTATGAGCCCAAGGTTCTTGCTCGGCGCTCCTTCCTCTTCCTTTCCTCGCCTGAACGGCACCAACTTCGAGATAGGGAAGGCTCGCGTGATCGCCGTCCTCGACGGTGAAGGCCTTCTCGGCTTCATCATGCAACCCGACTTTTCTGGCGACGAAGAAAGTGACTCCGATCTCGACCCCAACGCCCATGACTTGCGGACTCCGCCAGCCAAGCAAGTGAGTCAAGTGCGACCTCACGGGAGACGTCGACTTCAAGCGCATCGGGCTCCTCGTATTCGTCTGGCTCCTCGTCTTCCAACGCGTCGTCAAGCCTGTCGAACGGTGCGAGCAACACCAACGGCGATGGAGACCAAGACAAGACGGATCCTCGAGCGCAAATCCGGCCTCCACCAGTGATCCGATCGTTCTTTGAAACGCGGGCATGCGCGGAGAATGCTAAGGCCAAGAGCCGTAAGCCGAGCGCAAGAACTCTCCACATGATGGAAGTGAAGGTCAAAGCGTATCACTACGAAACGATGGACCAAACGAAATTTGGCATCGCCAAAGATTTGAAGACTTCGTACCAAGTCTTTCGAAGACTCTGCGACCGCTACGAAGGCGCAGCTGTCCATGGCAATCCCTACTATATCGCATATTACCTCATGGACATCAAGTACGATGAAGACTCCGATATCACGGAGTTCTTCGCGAAGCTGGAGAATGCTGTCAATGCTGCCGCACGGGCGCTTGACATGGATATCAATGGCAAAATGAAGTAAATGTATATCACGCACTCCATGCCCTCGAGCTGGGCCAAGTCGTACCTTCCTGCTTGAAATGGCAGCCGCAAGTTCATTTCCTACGAGGAATTGAAGCAGCAAATGGAATTGAACAGTGCTTCCAAGAGCATACCGCCATGGACAAGTATCGGTCGAAGCACGGAAGTCCTGAGAGCAAGAAACCGCTTGCTGAAAAGTCCTTACCTGCTGTCAATGACGTACCCTCCTCGCAAGGCTCCAGCATGAACTGCGGATATTGTGGCAACACCAACCACGTGTGGTCAACCTGGTCAACCTGCTGCACTTTGCACTGTGACATCTTCAACGGGAAACTCAATCCAAGAACGGTGTTTCCACCTGACTTCAAGTACATCCCTCCCAAGTCGCAAAGCCACAAGAACATCAAGTCCAAGGAGCATGGCGATCGCTTCAAACCGTACAATCCCAAGTGCAACAAGGGGCCTGGCAAGCACCAAGCGCACGCTGGTAGCACAAGCTCTGCTCCTATGCCTGTGGCATACGAAAAGATGGCAAGCCTGGCGGTTGTCGAAGATGACCGCCCAAGCAAAGAAGGCGTTCGACGACCGCGCTGCGGAAGGAAACTACTTCCAACAACGCAAGGACTATGGCTTCATTACTGTTATGCAAGATGAAGGCCAAGTAGTCAGCCTTGCGGCCCAGACACCTACGGTGGATCCAGCCTGGATCATTAACGCTGGCTGCACCAAGCACGTTACGTTCCAGAAGGACTGGTCGCGACCATGGAACCAAGCTTAGGCTCCATTCTGTTGGCGGCAACAACAAAAGCCCCATCGAAGGTGTTGGCAGTGTGCGACTTCAGGTCGTAGACACAGGCGTGAAGCAAGTCCTCATACTGGACGATGTGCTATATGCACCGGACCTCAAGTTTAACCTGTTCTTGGTCCCTGAAGCAGTTTAAGCGAACTTCAAGATCTCGTTCGAGGCGAAAAAAACGTGCCTGCTTTACCAAGCGAAGAACAAGAAAATCGAAGCTGGCATCGCTGAGCACACGAATCTCTACCAGTTCACAGCCAAGCCATAAGACCAACGAGCTTTCGCTTTCAATGCGAGCTCAGGTAATAGTCATGAAGTTTTGCTATGGCATAAACGAATCGGTCATCCTAACTTTAAAGTGATACAGAATGCGATTCGGAACGAAGCCCTGCTTGATCTGAGCCTCACCAAAACGGACTTCAGCGATAGTGACACCTGCTCATTCCGCATTCATGCTAAATCGCATCGCGCACCTTTCAATAAACGTACTGTTGATTTTGCTAAATTTCTTCTTGAAAAAGTTCACTCTGACATGAATGGCCCTTTACCAGTTGCCACCTTTTCAGTCTGTCAGTACTTTGTCACATTCATTGATGACTGTACAAGATACTTGTTTCTCTACGTCATCAAGAGAAAATCTGATCTCTATGAGTGCTATGAGAACTCTGTAGGCAAGCATGAACAATTTCCGAAAGGATGTTAGCTGTCTGAAATACCAGCACAACTCTTTTGACCTGGACATAGAAATAGTTCAAGCTGAAAATGCGAAAGAGTATGAAAACTAAGCCGACAGATCTTTGAGAAATACGGCACACGTGTACAATTTACAAACACGTATACCCCACAACAAAATGGAGTTGCTGAACGTCGCATGAGAACACTACTCGAGCGAACTCGAGCAATGCTGATAGATGGTGATTTACCAAAACAGCTCTGGGGCGAATGTGTCGCCCACGTAGCAGACTTGCTAAACATGACACTAAGTCCAGTAACACACAACAAAGCTGCATTTGAACTATGGTACAATAAGAAACCATCACTAGAATACATTAATGCATTCGGTTGTACAGCATTGGTAGATGTGGCAGAACCATATCGAACCAAACTCGACACACGCGCTAAACACTGCATGTACCTTGGTGTTCCAACACACAAGAAAGGCTACAGACTGCTTGACATCGAAGCAGGAGGCATCGTATACAGTCGAGACGTTGTCTTTAATCAACGTGAGTTTCCAAAACTAACGTTTCTCACTAACACCGACAACACAGAGCTTATCTTATACTTCTCCTCTGCCAATGCAGCCTTCGCCACTACCACCTATAAGTGAGTTCCTTCAGAGGCAAACTCAATATCATGTTGCATCGATACGTGAGTCCGATAATCGACCAAAGAAACGAACAAAGACTATAACATGGTCTGATCCGGACACAAGCTCTGACAACAATGAGCAGCCTGAACAAATATATTCTGTGCTGGCAGCACGCCACATTTGCTGACCCGAGTTCGTTCAAAGAAGCAATGGCATCAACTGAACCTAGACAATGGCGAGAAGTAGCCGAGTCAGAGTATAATTCTCTGATGGAAAGCAAACATGGGACCTGATCAAACCTTCCCACGATCGTCGAGTCCTCAAATGACGACGGGTATGGACATTCAACTACAATGGCCAGGGAGAGATTGATCGATACAAAGCACGACTTGTCATTAAGGGTTTCCTACAGCAGTATGGACTTGACTATAACGAGGTTTTCTCACCTGTCATCCGCATGGAAGTGCTACGGCTGCTCTTGATAATAGCAGCTCCAAAACTTGGAAGTGCATTAAATGGATGTCAAGACAGCTTTCTTAAATGGCACAATGAAGAAATCTATGTGGAGGAGCCTGAAGGATTTATTGCACCAGGTACTGCACGCCTTGTGCGTAAGCTACTCAAGAGCCTATATGGTCTCAAACAAGCCTCACGTGTATGGTACCACACGCTCTGTGAGTTCTTGGAATCTTTGAACTTTAAAAGACTGATCAAGGACCAATGTGTATTCATTGGGATAATCAATGGTACCAAATGCTACATAGCAATTTAAGTTGATGACTTGTTGATCATCGCATCATCTATCGACGCAGTTTACTACAGAAAAGACGCTCTTTAGAAGCGATTTCAGATGTTAGATCTGGGGGAGGCGAAGTACCTTCTCGGGTGGTCGATCGAAAGAAACAGACACGATCACTCCATCTTCATCCATCAAGAGAAATATGCTACGAGTATCTTGGGCAAATTTGATCACCTGAACTCACATACAGTGGGAACACGCACAGACACTAGTGTCAGACTTAGTAAAACCATGTGTTCTGAAACACAAGAGGAACGAACCGAAATGGAAGCCATACCCTACAGGGAGGCAGTTGGTAGCTTCATATACCTCATGATGGGTACTAGACCAGACCTAGCTCACTTCCTTAGAGAAGTCAGTCAATTCCTTGTCAATCCTGTCAAAGCTCATTGGATTGCGATCAAAAGAGGACTGAAATACCTTAACGGAACTAGAAGCCATGGTATTATCCTAGGTGGAAAGCAAAACATCACACAGTTCGACGCACAAGCGTACCTCACTGCTTAGACAGACGCTGACTTTGTGAACTGCCTGGACACGAGACGATCTGTTGGAGGTTATGTTACCATGCTTTATAATAACCCAATCTCGTGGGTCTCGAAGAAGCAACATTTCGTGGCGCTTTCCACAACCGAAGCTGAGTACATTGCATTATGTCACTGCATGCAAGAGGTCATGTTCCTAAGAACACTACTAACAGAGCTAGGATTTGACAGCACTCAAGCAATCAAAATCTACGAGGATAACCAAAGCCGCATCAAAATATGCAACAATTTTGAGCTCCATGGCCACTTAAAACACATTGACATTCGCTACCATTTCGTACAAGAGAATGTAATGAGAAAACAATTCGAAATTGTATATTGTAATACACACGACATGGTTGCAGATATTTTTACAAAGTCGCTACACAACGCGCAACTTTCCCTTTTGAAACTAAATCTGAGAATGATAGAAAAATGAATAAATAGAATCGAACAAAAAAACGATGAACAAAATTGAGCTCAAAAGTGAGATTGTATTTTACTCAGAGTAAATCTTGACCTGGCGGATGAACGACACATAGTTAATCCAAATCCCGTAGCTTGAGAGTTCGCGCTTCTTGCCCTTGTCGTGGACAACATAGTCACCGTCCTTCAGCTCCATTGCGAATGCGTGCCCTATTGCCAGCGGATTGAACGCCGCAATGTAGATGCCGTTCTCCTTTACCACATCATAACCCCTGTATAGCGCCGCTTAGCGCCAGGGAGGAGATTTTTGTCAAGCACATTAATATTATAATAATATAAAGGCTGACGCCAACAGTGGTCAAGTGACGCATAAGTACATGCATGATCTTATAGTTCGCACCCTGACGATGGGGCTGAACGTGGTATTTGTTCCAACGCTTTTCAAACGCGCGGAGTCCACGGTTATAGACACGAATGTCTTGATCCAACAGCTGAAGTGCCTCGCACAATGAGGAAAACACACATAGTCCCTTAGGAACAGCAGTTATCATCTTACGAGTTTTGCCGCCTTCACTAAGGCAAAACTGCACAAATGTTTCGTTGCGATCGCTAGTATAATAGAGATCCACAAGGGCAATCTCATTCGCAAAGTCATCGTTAAACAACCATGCACGAGGCAAATAGCTCCAAGGCATCTTGCCATGAGGAACAAACCAAACCACTTTGTAGTGATACACGTTTTTAATGGCAATCCTACCCGCAATCCGATAGACCGGAAAAGGTCCATCTTCATCTGCAGGAGGCACACTAGCCACAGGCTCAACACTAGGCATAGCCTCAGACAGTGCGGTCGCAGCATCAGCCAATAGAGATAAGGTTTGATCAACATGCATGCTTTCGGAAGAGTTAACAATATCACTTAAAGCATTGAGCTCTCGATTTCGATCATTGTTCAACAAACGATGTCCTTTACGAATAAGGGTGTCCCAGGCTTTTTCCTCAGCTCTTCTTATCTTGGCACTACTAGAACCACCAGTACTTTTAGCTGCTGTCTGATTAATTCGCGCCATGGTTCTTGAGGCCAGGGAGTCCTATAAGGATCACCCGGCCCAATCAGTGTGGTAGACGGCACCAAATCGACGTGAGCACAACTATGCAGAGCACTACTATGCAAAATGCAGAATGACGAATAACATCAAAGCGCTCGGCTAGAGGAAGGATTTCCTGTGGGCCAGTGAAATGGCTGGTGACCTTCCGCACTTGTCTACAACTACACAAAACACAGCTGAGTTTGAACACTATCCCTGCTCCTGCAGCTCATTTTCGAATTTGCCAGGAAGGGAACACATCGCTCCGGCAGTAAAAAGGGTCTTCTAAAGCAAGAAAACGTTTTTCTCGTTTTTCTCAGCCCACAGGCTGTTTCAGGACCTCTAGATAAGCTCATAGAGCTCCCTGAAAAGGCACTCTCACCCAAAATAAATCCTATACCTAATCTAAACCTAGCTTACACCTAAAAGACTGGTCGGACAAATTACATAATGCACCCAAAAAAAAACTCTATAAATGGATCAATCTGACTGTGTAAATATTTTGTCAGATGCAGGGAGGCTGTTACGATATTGAATCTCACAATATACTTGCACCTCTAATACCTAATAAGGCACGTTCCCTGCGATAAAGAATATGACACACTTTATCACTATATGCCCAGTTTCCTATGCGATACTTAAATGCATATTAAGTAAATCAGGATGCAGGGCCCGCTGTAAAGCTCAAATACAATCACTTCGGTTTCTACCTTCTCCTCATCGAGTCTCCTCCTCCTCTTCAGTCTCCCGCTCGCCTCCCATCGCTCCAGGTTGGCAACACTGGGAGTTCGATTTTGCAGATGTCTCGTCTGGCAGCCGATTCCTAGGTTGTAAAGGGAGTAAAATATCATTTCTCCCAGTGCAGGAGTTTCTGAGAGAATCACTATTTACCAGTACAGAAACCGGTAGCATTTATGGTGCAGAATGAATCAACAAGGCATTAAGACCGTTTTCCTCCTATAACGACAAACGTCCAGCGACGCCCAGCCTAAAACGTGTCCCCAGTGTGGACAGATATGGGCCGCCAAAAGTCCACGAAAGCAATCATTTCGTTCGTCTTGAAAAGACTCCAAATAAGCAACGCTACAAGGTCAAATGCAAGTACTGCAGTGCCGCTACTGTGGCAGTCAAGAAATTTACAGGAAAGTCCGAGAACTACAGGGCGCACCTCATGAAACGTGAACATCACAAAGCCACGTAGCTGCAGTCTCAAACTGAGGTACCGGTTGATTCTCCCGGCTCTACGTCTCGAGAGTGGAAACCTCAGGCAGGAAGTCTACCAGTTCCATTGGCTGCTCACGGCGAATCAACATTGCCACAGGCTTCCAGCTCCTATGTCGATCGATCGGCTGCGCTGAAATACTAAAAACCGGTTATATACCGAAGGAAACCGCAGGTACCGGTGTCGAGGGGAGATTTTCTACCAGAAACTCCTTGGTTAACCAAAACACCTCCCACTGGTTGAAGAAAGGGAGAATCGTAACTCCCTGGTTTTGGACCATCCCTGGGAAACTGACTTAGCACCGCTCCATCCATTGCAGCGATACTGTAGGTGAACGTCGAATTTTTGTGGCAAGCTCATCCATGTTTCACAAGGAATATAAGAGAACCCAAAAGAACCCAAAGCCAGCCGTACTTCCCCCATTGCATGAGGAAACAGCGGCACCTATTCTTCCGTAGATCCAATTCTTTCAGACTCCACTCACGATATTAGTCATAACTTTACCTGTTCATGCGTGTGGATGAGCGAGATCTACGAGCGAGTTGCAGTCGTCAATTCGTCTGTCGTAAGAGCAGCGCTACGGACTAGACCCCTTGGCGATGTCACAGATCGTGTATCCATACATTACGTCATTTCTGGCCTATTGGCACACGGCTTTCTATGCTGCAGGTGGTCGATAAAGTGGCCACACATAATGTTTCAACTGACACTTGACGTACAACAATGCCAACATCCTCGGTATGTTTTTTACTCGCCCGAGCCATCACCACATTGAAGTTTGGTTGTCCTGTTGCGCTCTCGCCTATATCAGTTGATGAGTTCTTACGTTGTTCACCGTACCGAGTCCAAGATCATACGTTCCTAGTAAATCCAGCTGGAGATGACGCATCTCACGTGTCCGAAGCTGAGGCACAGGTGTTATCCCTATCACCTCCACAATGTGACGACCTTAAACTCAAATTCTGGACAGGATATCGTTGGCCCAGTCACTCGGGGTCTGACGTGGGTGCGTTCGATAGGCGTCTGCCATCAGTCTGTGCGCAATCCACACCACCGAGTGTAAGCCCATACAGATACTCGTTTCTATAAAGGCGGTGTTTTATGGCGATTACAACATACAGTGACGATACCTTTTGTGCGCACTGTATAATTCTGTTTCAATGTATAAATGATACAGTACGGTATCGAAGTCTTTGAATTTTTCATTTGAATTTTTTTTAAAGGGAGCCACTGAAAACGAACCCCTGATCGGACTGTCGTTACTTCAGCGAAACAGATATGACCTAACCATCAGCTTAAGGTCCTTAAGCTACGTAGCAGGTTAAAAAAATAACCTGCTACGTAGCGGATAAACTCTAAAGCAACGAATTGCCTTGCGGCAACCATCAAATATAACAGAGTTGGGCATTCTGCGGGGTAGCTAACCGTTTACAACACACACCACCTACAGTCTGCGTAAACTATCTGCTTAATTTTGTGCAAAAAATGGTTATTTAGGGACACACGAAACACGGGACACTGGCATTTAGATAACGGAAATGCCCGATTAGAATCCGGTCCTCTATTTAATAGTAGCGGACAATCACCAAAATTTGGACTCTAGTCAGGAAAAGGTCTTTTATTCATCATCATGCACAATAGAGATCTCATCCAAGCCATCCAAGCAGTCATCCAGATCTTGGAGATTGAGGCCATCATCACCGTCTTCCATGGCATGTGACGCCATGCCGCCATAAACTTGTCACCGTAGACGTCGTGGCGTGTAATATGCCTGTCGTATATGTTGCTGGAGAATCCAGCAGCAGCAATAGAGCTCGTGATGGTGGCAGGCTGTCTTGGATTTTCGTGCTCGGTGTAGGAGACTAGGTCATTCTCCTTCCACACATTGATCTCCGCACAGAGAATGTCCTTGAATGACCTATAAATTGCTATATCGCCTGCTTGCAAATATGGTGTCAAACTGCCATGGACAACACACATACCGATCGATCTTGCCTGACAATTCGCCTTCATATCCTTGGAGATGTGGGCACGCAGACCAGGAGCTTGCCGTCACTTGTGTCGACCTGTAGATCAATCCGCTTGTGGTGAGGCTACAATTTGGGTGAGGTCCTCTATTTCCAATGGTGTCGGTCCAGAATGCTTCCGGACTCTATTTGGGACAGGTCTTATATTCGGGATTATCCGTTATTTTTGAGGATCCAGTCGGTGGGAGAAGAGGATTCGCATGGAGCATCAAAGGAACTGCATAGAGATGACACAGAACTAAGCAAACGATCGTCCACAACAAACGCTGAGTTGGCGCAAATGCTCCTACAAGCCCGATTGCAGGAGATAGAGTTTGTCGTCGCAGCTACGAAGCCTCACACAGACCATTAATGAAGCAACGTATGCAACCGAAGACCTGGTAAATCAGGTGGAATAGCAACACGAGAGCATTTTGCAAATCGCGGCCTACCATGGATCTGCATACAGACTACAAAAGCAAATTCACCACTTCATTTGGAGAGATCTTTCACAAGTGCTGCAATGTGTTACGTAAAATTTTCAAGGCAGAACAAAATGTATTATCAATCTACTGGTTTTTATAAAAGCGGATTTGTTGGGCATACTCGATTTTTTTCATTCACGCAATACTCAGCGATTTTACTTCCAATGTCGTGGATACGGGAATCAGGTATGTTTCAGCCTTTGTGTTGCATAACACCATACACATAATTTTCGACCTTACTGTGTTGAGGTATTCAGGGGATAATTCATCCTTTTTTGTCTGAAAGTAGAATTTTTGGTAAGGAAGGAATTGACTTCGCCAATAATCATGAGGCTGCAACTGAGCGTTCCCGACGGTTGGCGTGGATTCATAACCCATTTCTTGGTGATCTTTGGAAGTACAAACGTTTTGCGTAATTCCTGATGCCACCTCGGTAGATATGGCAACAACTCGTCTTCCCACCTCTCTTCCATCACGGATCGGTAATCTGCCATACAGAGCGGCTCGTAAAAGTTGTCAATGACATCGGATGGATAATTCAGAGCGACAAACATGACTCCCCAGTAAATAGATGATAAATGGAATGGAAGAACAACGTACTCCATCAGTGAAAGTTGCTTGATTATCCATTTTCAGTATGCGTAGGAAATTAAGACCAAAAAATGGAAAATACGTAACTCGACATCACGAGGCAGTCCTCAGCGCTGTCACTTATTGCGTGGCAACACATGTGGACGATCGCGTCATTTAGCATGACGCCTCATGCAACATATCCAACTATGTCACGAAATGTAGTACTCCACGACCCACCATGTAGCTGACACTGCGCCGAAAAATACGCAAATTCATACTGTTTGATGATTTCAATCACGCAAGTTTGATTACGAGCTCTTGGAAGAGTCAGCACAACAAAGGCCTCTTTCATGTCATCGGTAAATAGCCCCACAGAAGCCCATGAGATGTCAGCTTCCTCAACTGCGAGCCAATCTCCGCACAACCACGTCATATCCAGGACCCAAACCTCGCATTTCCTTTTTGCTACGTAGAAATTATTGATAGCCCACACGCCCAGGTTACATGGATTTGATGAAACAACAGAAAAGGCATCGGTTAAAAAACATTAAGCATCATATAAAACAACAGAAATGTCCGAGTCTTATCTCTAAAAGGAGACTATATCCGCAGATAACGATACCAAAATGACTTCTTGTGGATCCTTCGTTTTGTTGTTTGTTTTCCTTGTTGCCACAATGAATTCTCTTTGAACGTTCAGCTCGGCGGGACTTACCGCGGAATTTCTCTATAACACTGATCATTTTGTCCACCAGGTTTTGAGGGACAGCAATTTGTACATATATTCGTCTTGTTGGATTCGAGCGGATCGTCGCTTTAGCACACGAGCGGCAAGAAAGGTTCCGTCTTGCAGTTAAAGTGGATATGCACTGAGTACGTCTTTCTTGAGTTTAGTGTTGGCTCCAAGTTTGCCCACTCCACTATTTGAACGATATTGAACGGAATATCAGAGCGAAGGACGATGATGGCTTTTCCCTGGACGTTGCTCTATGCGTCTCCTTCTACTTGGTCCTGGTAGTATTGTGAGGCTTGGCTTTTGGCAACTTGATGGTTTGGAAAAGAACTGCGAAGGTCTTTTTGCGGCCAAGGTGGCCGCCGGTCATAGCATCCCGGAATTCAGGGATGATACGGGCGCGCAACTCAGCGTCGTTAGGAACGACGGCACGAGGAGGATCGAAGTGACCGATGATGTAAACGAGCAAGTCGCCGTCGAGCGCGTACCGGTCTAGCTGACCGGAAAGTCGACGCGTAAGCCGATCATTCGATTCCTTGGTCCGGGTGCGCCAGCAGGTCATAGCGACAGCAAGTTCGGGTCCGAGGAGTAGGCCTCGACAATTTGCTGTCAAAGCACAGGCACCAGGAGACGTTGCCGTCGCGTGGATACTGTGAACAGCGCAGGTAGCAAATTCTTCATCGTCGTCATCGACAGCACGATGACCGAGATCAGCGCGAGGATCATAATCTAGACGACACGACGACGTCGGCGAGGATATTATTCTTGCCCGGTTTGTAGTGAACCACGAAGTTGTACTCCAAGATGGACGACGGCCAGCGCGCCATGTGCTGGGAGAGGTGTGGACGCTTGGTCGCTGTGCGCAGCGACGCGTGGTCTGTATGCTGACGAACGTTTCTTCACCTAGTAAATATGCCCGAAACGTGACCAGAGCGTATATCATTGCCAATAGTTCCTTGTCGTGAACAGAGTAGTTGCTCGACAGGCTTGAGCTGTCGATATTGGAAGCTGATGACGCCATTTCCTCGACTTGCATAAGCGCACAGCCGGTAGCGAAGTCGCTCGCATTACATATAACGTGGAATGGTCGCGCGTCGACAGGTAGGGCCAATACCGGAGAAATGCTTTCTTGCACATGGCTCGCCCTGCAGCGAGCCTCAAAAAATCATCAATCACTCGCACTTGAGCACGAAAGAGTAGCCACTGTCTGGTGACTCAGTACTTCGATCCAGACACGAGATCGATCTCGTGCGGTACGCCACGATCGATCTGGAGCTCTGCTGGATCCTTATCGTCGTAGACGTCCACAAACTCACGGGTGAGGTCGGAGGGCTTGCCAAGATGCGCAGCACAGCATTTGTTGAGTGCCGACTTGGGTTCGGCGCTGGGCGACCGTGGCGATCCTTGTGCTACGTCAGCGGCATCCACTGCCGCGAACTGGTCGGCGTCTGTGGTTACCACACAGACCTGCTCGATGTCGACATTCTTCACATCATGGAGAAACGGATACCGCGACTCGGCAGAGCCAACATCGACTTCGCGTCGCGAGGCGGGTTCACGACCTCCAAGATGCGCGTGTGTTCACTCGAGCGTGGCTGTTTGACCGCGCGCACACTCAGGCACGTCCCTGCGTCCACGCTTGAGCGTGAGCGCACCTCGTTCAACCGCACTTTTAGTTGAAGATAATCTTTTCTACTCACCAGCCGGGACCTTCATCAAAGGGCCATGTGTCACGTGGGCGCAAACAACTCAGTGAGGGACATCACACGCTCGCTGGGTACTTTGGGTCGTGGACCGAGGGTCTACGACGGTGACATGAAGCCAATCTCTGGACGGGCCGAGAGGGTAAGTGGTAAGTGTACGCTTCGCTCATGTCGTAGTCGCGATGACGCTTCACGGATCGACTGAGCCACTTGATCTCTGGCTGGTACCGCACCAGCCACAGTGGACTACAAGGTGATTGCTTAAAAAACCTTAGCCAATTAAGTCCTTTCGACTCCTTTCAACAGAAAGTCGAAAATTCGACTATGTCCGACTTCAGTTTATGACAGGGCCACTAAAAAGATACAATCATTATTGGATACGCAGAAGAGGCAATAATTCACATGGAAGAACCAAAGTTTATACGCAAAACCAATTCACGCAATGCGCCACAGACTGCTGCTACAGAACCCCCGCCAATCATTGTGCTACGTTTTGGAAAAAAGGCCCATAATTGGCGTAACCTCATCTTTTGCGCTCATAAACCGATGTTAACCATAATCTGCTGCATTACGTGTTAAAACAAAAATACGTTGGTTATATTACAGCAATACGATGAAACTTTCTGCTTGAATAAAAGAAAAGAGGAAACTGAACTTCTTTCTTGCGTACGTGAGAGAACATCTAAAGACGAAGTCGGCTGGTCAGATGAGCACGAATGCTGGCAACCACCGCAAAGCGCAGCAATCCGTTGAGCAATTCAAACTAATGCATGAGCTGTTGTGTTCATAGACTGTAGAAGCACACAATCTGAATGAGAAGATGAATAAAGCTTCGCGCTTCAATCACAAGAGTGCCGATATGAAAGTCAAGAGTAAAATTCAGCTGATTTTCACTAAATGACAAACTTGTTCCCAGAGACATTAAACCCAACAATTTGCTGATTATCACCGCAGCATCGGCGTCACTGACATTGCTTTGACATCGAGACTTGAACAGCTCTTCCGTTGAGTATCCGCCAGCCATTTAAGATTTTTTCTCTAACCATCGATCGTGTCTAAGTAACAATAGAACTTGATCATATCAGCAATTCGGTCCCTGCAATTACACAGCAAAAGTTAATGTCACCTTGAACGCAAGTTTGAAGTTGCAGAATGTTACTAAGTAAATCGTGGTATTTCTAGAGCCAGGGAAACCACATAATTGCCCGTTATACTACTTACATTTTCTTGAGACACAATTTCATGAGATTGACAGAATATTTCATGATGCATCCATGTTTCACATCCTTCGAGCTTCACTGGTATCATAGCGTTGTCTGTTGCATTCGTCGTGGCACTGTCTAGTGCTTCTCACCCATCGAGATATCACCGTTTTGCTTCTCAGTCGTCACGTCACATCCAACGTTTTTGTCACCTCTCGCGGTATTAGCTGTGTCTTGATGACCACCGATCGTGCTATCACGAGCACCACTGTCTTACTGCTCACTAATTTTAATATTCTTCGATCTTTACCTGGGACAGTGTATCAGCTGTACATACTCAGTTCCGCATAGACACGCATTCCACGCTGCTGCCCCC
>JAADVW010000394.1:0-31610 GCA_023335875.1 Elongisporangium prolatum
CAACTACTCGCCTGTGGCTGCTGCCGCACTCACGCTCTCGACCATCAACTACGGTGTGGGCAACCTCGCTTAGGCGGCATCTACAACCAGCATAGATGCCTGTCTGTTCTTGCGCTAGACTACAAACTCATTGAATCCACTTTCGATATTTTGTCATCAGATCTGGTGCGTCGCTGATTATTTATCCTTTTGGGAAGAGAACGAGGATGGAGCTCCAATGGCTTGACTGTTCCATGCTAATTTACACATTGACAAGCACTCAAGTCTACAGCCAATAACATGGTTCTGGCACTCTCGTATCTACTAAGTAGGATGCAACGTTGCAACTATTTTTTTGTCTACACGTTCCAGTGCCAACGCTTTCGGCATGAGTAATTTGAGTGCATCAACTCTAAGAACACTAAAGGAACGACAGGGCTGGCTGTTGTTTTTTACTAAGCCCGGCATAATGGAGACCGTAGGTTTTACTACCATTTGATCTGGCAGCATGCTCGTCATGCCGGCATGACTGGCAATGTCATCAACGCCAACAGTTCATGACTGTATTGTTGTTTCGACTAAACTCACGCTCGCCACGCCTTATAGTTAGTTATACGGACACTTGATTTTGTATATTTCCCTGGCAGAAAGCATTTTTGCAGAATTCTTTGAGAACCATCAGGCGTGTAAAACAACGCATTCTCAGTTGCTAAAATGCGAGTATTTATGTCTTCCTCCAGAAGGCGATATCCACATTATAATGTTTTGAGGGTCTCAGAAATATAAAGCCACGACGGTAATAAAGGCACTTAACGACGTAAAACTACAATTCTAGTATGAAGTATATAATCATCGACGTTTCTCAACCTCAGTACATCGGTTTGGCTTCGATTGTATAAGTGCATCCACTAAATCTTGACCCATACTTTCCCACCCGCGAATGATAGCCTCTTTCAGCTCTTCCTTTGAGTCGAACTGGCGTCATTCGTCGTAAACAACACGCGCAAGAACTCCCCAGAGATTCTCTATAGGGTTTAAGTCAGGAGACTTCGACCACTCCATCACGTTGAGTCCAAGCTCGGCAATGATCAAATACTCACGGAGTATTTGATCCCATTTGTTACCTCTCATCATGCTGCCTATTGTACCATGATAGGCTGTCGAGTTTTGGGTTCCATCCAAGAACGCTAAGCTGCTTTTTCCTCGCACCGAAAAAGCTGCCCAGATCATAACCGAACCGCCACCAGACTGACGCTTCTTGTAGTATTCTTCTTCCTTGCGAACATCATGCCAGTAGTACTGGAATCCATCCGGGTCGTCCAGATTAAATTCTTCTCGTCGGAGAAGATGACGTGGTTCCACCGATCGCCGTACTTCTTGTCGAGCGCCCATTCAAGTCGAGCCTTCACGTGGTCCTTGGTCAACAGTGGTGCGGCCAAACGCTTCTTAAACTCCAAATTTGTTGCTTTGTGAAGGAGGCGCTGGAGAGAGGAAAGGTGGAGCGGGATGTTTAGATCGTTCTAGAGCTGAAGTGCGCTCTTTTTTCCCTTAGCTGCCTCTCGAATGAGGAGCCTCTCTTGGCGGTCCGTCAACTTGGAGGGTATAACGGGGCGCTTGATGGAGCCATACGTGTCTGGGGATTCAAGGAAGGCTTGCACCACACTCTTGCTTCGTCCAATCTCGTTTGCGATCCGACGGATCGAGCATCCTAGCTTCCGGAAGTCGAGAATTCTCAGCTGCTCGACCTCCGTCCGCTTGGTCCCTCTTGGCATCGGAATTCGAAATGAATGGCTCTAAATATTTATGCATAGGTTGTAATAGTACAGGTCGTCATAACCAATCACTTTTCAGCCTCAAACCAGGAGTTAAAATGCCTTTATTTCCACTCTTACCGTCGTGGCTTTATATTTATGTGACCCCCTCAAAACAGTAATAATGTGGATATCGCCTTCTGGAGGAAGAAATAAATACTCGCATTTTAGCAACTGAGAATGTGTTGTTTTGCACGCCCGATGGTACTCAGAATTCTGCAAAAATGCTTTTTGCCAGAGAAAATATACAAAATCAGGTGTCCGTATAACTATAAGGCGCACTGCATGTGTCCAGTATAATATTTCGGTATATTCGCCATTTATTGCCGTAAATAATAAATGACGAATATACCAAAATATTTTACAAGATAAGATTTCGATATGTCCACGACGTAAATAACACGTCTATCTTTGGTGAAAACACTCGTCGACTCTTTCAGACTGAAGCTCATGTCATTGGAGCTACGTCGGCATGGCTCCAGTCTCCCCCATGCAAGGCCACCACAGGGTTACAGCTTCGAATGGGTTTGCACTGCAATCCACGCCTCTGGATATTTTCCCTTCGCCTCCACATCATGCGTTATCGACGAATCGATCGCCAGTGCAGCGTTCGCTTCGACGTGGAGTTAGTGAAGAGTGCAAAAAGAGCTTGCGCTCAATCCCATGCTCCCCTGCAGCCTCGACAGGTAACGTGACGGCTCTGTACGCAACCTTTTCGCTGGCCACTGCGTCGCCACGAGTGCATGTGCACCAGCCAATGTCTTTGTCTTCCAAGACCTCGCCTTCGCCGCTTAAACCGGTTTCGGCCGCGAATTTCCTCGACTCGCTACGGTCCAAGACGCTGCTCGACTACAAGTTCATGCGGGACTTCTCCTTGGCCAAGAGCAAACCCATGCGGGAGCGCAATCTCTCGCGCATGTCAGCGAAGTCAGTGTACAGTATGCGCATGGCCCAATTAGCACTCGAAGAAGAAGGCAGGTCGCTTGTTGGTCGCCCGACAGCATTTCTCCAAGCCACGGGTGTCCCTGCGCTTCAATACGATTCGTCAAAAGACGACGGGGAGTTGCGTTCGGCCAACAGCACCGATGCCGTAAGCGCATCAAGAAGTCCATCCCAGCGAGTTGCGGCTCGACTGAATACAGCAAATGGACAAAGCAGCCTTCACGACAGTGGCACGTTGCACGACAGTTCTCGTGAAAGTCACGACCAGTATTTTCCGACGCTTTGGACGGACACGACTGCCCAATCTGAAGCTCCTTCCCTTCGTCGTCGCTTGGGAGCTGGTCCAGCACCAAGGAAAGATCCTTTAATGCGAGAGTCGTCACCCAGAACCAACTCTGGGCTTCGTTCTTCAGGCACACCGACGCCAAAATCGTCCGTGTTGCTCTGGCAGGACCTTTCCGAATTCGATATTCGTCCATGCCACTCTGTCTCAGTCGTCACAAGCCAGCACGGCTATCTGCAAGACCAGAACATTTCAGCACTTCTGGAAAGCACGGGCTACGTTCGTACAGAACTGTACGCGCTCTGGGCCAGGTTCAAGGCGCTCTGTTCAATCGCCAAGAGCCCCAAAGGCATCGACAAGGAGACATTTCGCCGTGGGATTCCTAAGTTATCAGTCGAGGACCAATTCTTCATCGATCGGCTGTTTAATATCCTTGACGCGGATGGATCAGGCATCTTGGAGTGGCAGGAATTCGTCGAAGCGCTCAGCTCGCTTGAAAAGGGCGATCTGCAGACCCGCGTGGCATTTCTCTTCCGTACATACGATCTCAATGGCGACGGTAAGATCCACCGAAACGAGGTGAAGGAGTTTGTCTTGGCCAGCTTGCTTGTAACTCCCACCGAGGAGGTCATGGACGTGGCTACCAACTTTGTCAGCAAAATATTCTCGGCCGTGGGATGCAGAGATCGAGATGTCATGAAGATCGAGGACGCGCTGCAATTTATGCAAAGCCATCCTGCTGCAGACTTGTACGAGCTTTTTGGCCGCACAATGGTCACAAATGCGCTCTCGATCCCGCCAACATTTGCGCGTTCGACCTCCAAGACAAATAGTAGTGGTGCATCACGTGGTGCAGGTTCGTCATAGTCCCCAACTGGGCAAAGAGCGCTCAATATCACGGCAGTTTTGACATGGGAAATCGATCAACCGCTTTTCACACAATTCTATTCTTCCTTGTCTTCGTCCACACGAGCGAAATTGCGTCGTGGGGCATTCATTTGGCGAGGCTGCAGCAACGTCAACCATCTATTAGTATTGCCACTCGAGTGTGCCTTGCAAACACTTTGAAACAGGTACCTTTAGAAAGTTTTCGCTCTCCGAGTCGAATCCGTCATCCTCAGTAGCAGCATAGAACTGGTAGAAGCCTGTCCGCTTCTTTGCGTGTCGGTCCTCAGAAAAATGGCGATTCCGGATTCGTGGTGGAGACGTCTTTTTCTCCCATGCGGCCTGTTTCACACGACCTCGAGTCCGGAGAGGTGACTGAAGCGGGGGCGCCATGGCGCGAGGTTGGGTGGCTGGATCTAATTCTCTTTGGTGCGCAGTTTTAAAAGCCACGTGCTTGCGGTGGGGGCTTGCTTTGATCGGTGATACTGGAGGAATCAGGGGAAGAAATCCGTGCAGTTGCTGCTGATCATCGTGTGTTTTCCCGTGATCAAAATGGCTTCGATTAGCTATGGAATCTGGAGATGGCGCTGGTGGATGTGGCACTCGGAACCCATTGACTTTACCTGTATCGTTGGGATCATCATCGTCTGTTTCGACCTGTTTTCGCCATAAAAAAGATCAAATCAGATTAATCGCGAGATAATTCGCCGCTTCGAAACGTACAGAGTAATTGTGGAGCTGCCTTCGCGCATCCCTGCTCGGGTGCCTCTTTGGTCCGTGTTTTTCCACTCCATGCATGACCGCACGCACTCCAGTCGCCAAGCGAGACGTTTCTAGTCTTGGTAAATGAGAGTTGGACTCATGGTCGATCGGTCTTGGCTGATGCTCTTTGCCCATTCTGTCAGTGAGATAAGATCCAACGTGTACAGGAGAAGGCTCCAGCCTTGATCCCACTTGAGCCATTGGCCGCTGGACTTTGGAGCGCTTGATAGGCGAGCACATGGCAGAGTCGATACCATTTGGATAAGAACGCGAGTGGGTATTTCCGTCGCTGATGGCGTAGTCGGGCGGATCGTGCTCGAGCTCAAACTTACTTCGCACTCCAATGCTGAGAACCGAATCCCGACCAGCGCCACGTTTGATCTGCTGCTCAGGTTGTCTGGGTTTTTGTCCTAAAGAGATGGGATCGTGTGATGGCATGGCGACATATAGAAAACCAGTCGGAACGAGAGCGCCTTCCGAGATCGTGACCGATGAAATCGATGATACGTACTTTTGAAAGGAGCTGGTGTCTAGCGACTCGCTTGGGAAAGTCAACGCGACAAACGATGCGGTCGCCATCCGTCGCACGCGCTTCTCCTCGTCTCGCTCGAGCATCGATAGAATGTCATTGCGTCTTGCCAGTTCAGCAGCGCTCAGTTGTCGTGGTGTACCGAGAGAGAAAATATTCGACAGCGCCGCCGCATCCGGTTGAATTGTCAGCTCAGACGCTTTCGCGTTGGCTTTCATCACTGCTGCTTTCCTCTTTGGAGACACCAAATTGCTGCCCATCGTCTGTTTTGGTGGAGATGACTCCACTGGGTCATCCGTGGCGGGCGCAGATGGACTCTCTAGAATTCTCGATCGCAATCGAACCCAGCGACTGTTCTGATTCGGAGCGGGCTTCATGGCACGCACGACTATGCGGGCCAGATTTCGTGTCGTGGCGGTGATCATGACGACATTTTTCTTCTTGATCGTGCCTGGCACATTCCGGTCGATTGGACATGGTTGTGGATCGGATTCGACCTTGTAGCAGCTGAGCACGATGTCTTCGTCATCCGTCTCACTCGTCGGCAATTGCTGCATTGGAACTTCGGTCGGGAAGAAGGAAGATCCGTGTGAGCTCTGATCGCTCCGTCCTGGCGGAGAAGCAACTGCCGCCACAGCTTCCGCGAGCTTCTGGTCGGCTAGAGCAATTGCCTTTTGAATTAACGCGATGATGCTTTCAAAATATAATCGCGATGAAGCTCCAGCTTTGGGCTTTCGGTCGATCGGCATGCCTGCACTCGCTGCGAGAACGAATCGAATCGTACTCGGCGGTGTGTTCAGCAAACAAATCGAGCTCAGATAAGACAGAAAATCCTCCATGGAATCTTGAGCAATCGACCATTTCCCAACAGCACGTTTGCCATCCACCGCAGCTGACGTGCTGAAAACAGACCCATCGAATGCCATTACATACCTGTCCACGCACTCACGCTCGTGGTTTAGAAACGTCAGCAAGCGAGAAAGCGACGCCAAGAGAGCTGCTGCGGATGCTGCTGCACCGCTTGAATGCTCTTTACGTCGCGGTCTTCGCTTGAGAGAAGTGCCATCAAATGAACTCTCAACGGCGTCAGAATAATCGGGTTTCAGGATCTGCTGTCGTTGGCCACTGAATCTGTTGTGGGACGAGTGGTGACCACTGGCATCGAGCGTGATGTCCGCATTGACAGCAGCCATGCACCATCCGTCCCAGACTTGCGAACATGCCATCTGCGCTGCGACAGCAAACGCTCGGGAGTTCAGCTGCGTCTCGCGCATTTCCATGAAGATCTCTTCCACGAGATTGACCAATAACGCAGTGCAAACATATTCCGCATCGCCGACTACTGCTCGTCGCGCCTCCATTTGCTGCTGGAAGAATCGTCTGGATGCTTCAGTCCGCAGATCTTCATCCGCCGAAGCAGCAGCAATGACAGAGTCCGGGGAATCATCGCCGTCTGTGGCGTCGGAACTTGGCAGCTGCTCCATTGCGTCTGCTCCCTACGACACCGCAAGACAAGACACGAAAACCAACTACAGCAAAAACACTCTCGAGCGGACACGGCGCCCAAAACGTTTCGATGCCATTGCGCACGTTACGTTTGGAAGGGTGACGTTTGATCGGCGTGTACGGGTCTATCTATCATACCGAGAGTTGTTGGTAAAACAGCATATAGGCCTCGCATTGCAATACCTGCTCGAGCGTCACGCTCTTGACCACCGAGTCGGAGATATAATACCACGACCGGGTCGGGTCCTCGCTCGTGTGGATCTCGGCTCGAGGGTCAAATTCGGGCTCGTCTTCCACTGCGTCACAATGACCATGCAGCTGCTGGGCCAACTGAGTGCTCGAGCGGCTCACGTACGCGACATAATGGCCCGATCGTTTGTTGCCCATGTGCACGACCACTGCGATGAGTTCATAACTTGTCTGGTTGCGTCGACGGGTCGAGGATGAAGACAAGGACGAAGGATTGACGAAGGAAGACATGTCCAACAACGGATCGAATTGAATGTGCTGCGTGATCTTCTTGGTTCGGCCCAGTCGCTTGAGATGGATCACAAGCACACGCGGAAGTCTCGAGATCGAAAGCTGCACAGACGCGTCACGCAAAGCCGCAGGGACCGGTTTCTTGCTGTTCTTACTGCTCGGTGCTTTGGGACGGGAGCATTTCTCGCAATCGTATCCGTTCTTGGCGTCGACGGACAGTTGTGTCTCGCTCAAAAAGTTGCGCAGACAATCAGTCGCCGTGATATAGCGACTACTCGTCGACGCCTGCTCTGGGATCGAGACACTCAGTTGGAACGCGTCTTCTACTGTGGAGCTAACATTGCCACAGCATCTGCAAGTCACCGAGCTGCAGTTCACAATATCAACATGAGGATTCGCATGGAATGCCAGTTCGCAGGTGCGGCAGAAACGTACGTGGTGAGTCCTCCGCCAAAGAGCGAGCGTGTGAAGTTCGTTCTTGAATACTTGCGTTTGCTTGTAGTGATCGATTGGCGCGAGCGAGACGACGATGACCCACGCACACTGTTTGAGGAACTACGCATGCTATCGGACTGCAGCATCATGTCTTTCTCGTTCAGGTTCAATCGCTTGGCGAGCAGCTTCTGCACGTCAGACACAGTGGCTTCGGTCGGGACTTGCAGAGAGATCGTTTCGCCCGACGGTGTCTTGACAAAGATTTGCTTCGTGGACGGTTCCTCAGCTGGGTCCTCATCCCCACGCACATCCACATCCACGTCGGCGTCCATGTCGTCTTCAGTTAGATTCGCGATCGTGGAGCGAATATCTGGCGGCGATACTGTAGAGGGCGATGATTCAGCAGCTGGATCGTCTCGATGCGGAGGCTCTGGGTCTAATTCTTCGTCGATGGCCCACAGAAAGCTCACGAAAAGCTCATGGGCATCTTGCTGGTAGTTCCCGCGGAACTGCGCGAATTTTTTTCGCATTTCTTTCAGCAACGGCGCCACTGTGAGGATGGACGATTTGCCACGCTGGCTCGTGCTGTCGCCTTGCTGGATCTGTCGACGCGCGCGCTTCTTGATGGTTTCGTGAAGCATGCTGGTCAGATTGCGATGAAGCTAGCATCAGTGCATTGCGTACAGAATTGCAAGGGCGAGAGTAAGCAAAATATAACGTACTGAAAGGTCATGGCGATGGGAATACTAGGCAATTCAAGCACTTCTTTCGAGTGCACGTGCTCTGGGAAGTAGTGCGCAGCAGTGAGAAGAGCTTGCATGGCTGCATTGAAGTAGCAAGTGTTGCCCAGGTTCGTGAACCCGAGTACGCTGATACGCGTTGACAGTTGCGACGGCACGCCAACTGAATCGCTCTCTCCCTTGGATGAAGTGAGAGACGTATCACTGGCAGCGCGGCGGGATCTTGGCTGGCTCTCGCTCTCCGTAGTCACACTGTTAGTTCTGGACGCTGTGTCTGAGTCCGAGAGATCAGAATCTAGCACAATGGGCGCTCGGCCTCCGTGCGAGTCGGTGAAATCGCCACTGGACGTTGTTTCGGTGCTTGATCCGCTGCGCGAGTTGGATATACTGGGTCGTGACTTGATCTTGCGCTGCATCTTGGCCGCGATCTCGTCAAAGGACTCCTGGCAGTCGCAACGGATAGCCTCAATCTTCTCGTTCTTGTCCGTATCAACCTCCTGCTTGCACGGAAAACACCTATAGCCACACGAACAGATCAGCCATTGGCGCATGATCAGTTCAAAGACTGAGCTTACCAAAGCGTCTTGGTGGCGAGCTGCATGCACACGAAATGCTTCGAGTTGGCTCTAGAAGGACCAGGATCAGTTTGAGATTGCCTGCTACAGTCATATGCACAACACAAGCAAGCGGCTTGACGTACTGCGTGTGCTGCACAAAGTGGTTCTTGCGCAAGCAGCCGATGAATCCGCACGTAACGCACAGGCCCAGGTCTTCCCAGGCAGCGCAGGACTCCCATGTATCGGACGATCCAGAAGTCAACGAGCCGCTCTTCTTCAGCAGGCGCTGGCCACGCGACGACGATGACGACGGCGCCACGCAGCTCTACATGCACACGACCCATAAAGGTACCGACTCAGATATCTGCTGTTATTCATGCGATTGGCGAGTTTCTTTCACGCCCAACGAGATCCCACGGCTGAGAATGACGGTCGAAAGCTCACCTCGCAGGAGATACACTCCTTCTGCTTCAGCGCGCGGCGCAGATCCGGCAGCTTGGCGGCCTGGGCCACATGCCGGCACTGCTTGGCCGTCATTTGACCAAAATTGGCAATCAGGTATCGGTTGCTCCATGAGGGGACCTGTCGTTCCCTCATGCAGCAATGTCTACTTTTGTAGGAACCAATATAGGACATTTTCCTATGACTGCATCTATCCTTTTGTTTAGGACATCGCACGCGGATCTAAGAATCAGATTTTGAGATGCAGCTAAAAATAGCTGCAGGGGTGATGTCCATCGGCTTCCGCGATCCTAATCTCGAGTTCTGAGGGCGTGCGGCTCTTGGCGGCCTGAGCGTGCTCGTTCTCCTGCAGCAGCACTTGCGATTACCCACGGCAGCAGCCGAAGCCTCTGTGCCACAGCCTTTGTGTCTTCAAGCATGACGGACAAGCAGTGCGACGAGAAACAGGAGCTCAAGAGCCATGACAGGAAGCTTGCCAAGCACCGCCACCAATGCGCCTCTGACAGCAAACAGGCGCTTCGTGATGGTGCACGCGACTCTGACTCGGAGAACGACTCGACCGACGTGGATGACGATGATGACGACGACTTGGATGACCACGGCGCTGTGCATGAGATTAACATCCAGGAAATCGTGCAGCGCCTTGGACCCATGAGCCACTCGCATCGCCGCTCTGTCGTGTCTTCGCACGTTACCATGGACAAAGCGTGGACCCCACCTTTTCATGAGAAGAGCGAGCGAGACGCCGCGTCGATCCGCAAGTCTGTGCGCCAGAATCTGCTTTTCTCGGAGGTGTCCGAGGAGACGTTGCAGATCCTCGTGAATGCTATGAAGTACGTGGCTGTATCGAAAGGAGATACTGTGATCACGCAGGGCGAGGCCGGCGATTTGTTCTACATTGTTGAGAGCGGTGTGTGCCAAGTCGTGGTCAATGGACGCCCGTACGGAGAGGTCGACGGCACATCAGAGCGCAATTTCTTTGGCGAACTAGCACTGTTGCACGACTCGCCTCGTGCTGCGACTATTGTGGCTCTGACAGACGTCGAGTGCTGGTCTCTCGACCGTGTGACGTTCAAGCGCATTCTCATGGCCACGACCATGAAGCGCCGGCAATTATATCTCGACTTTATCGACCAGGTGCCGATCTTTTCCACGCTGTCCAACTACGAGAAGATGATCGTGGCCGACGCTCTGCGCGTTTGCTACTACGAACCGGACGCCGTGATCCTCCAAGAAGGCACGGCCGGCGACGATTTCTACCTTATCGAGGATGGCGAAGTGCGCTGCACTAAAAACGATAAAGAGGTCTCGGCGCGGCTCGGCTCCGGCGATTTCTTTGGTGAGCTCGCGCTCGTGACGGACGACCACCGGATGGCCACGGTCACAGCAGTACGCAAGACCAAGTGCCTGGTACTGGACCGTCAGACATTCAAGCGGCTGCTCGGACCCATGAAGGAGCATCTTCGCAAACGGGCTGATCTGTATGATCTCTACATGAACGCGTTCCAGTCCCCGCGCTCGTAAGTGGCGAGCTGTAGGTTCGTCATCAGTGATGAATCCCGAGACGACCAAAGAAACGCACCACAATGGTATGTTGCGTGGATGCAGTTGAACACCAATTATGACTTTAATGCAGCAGGTCATGTATAAGCAACAATTCATATCATTCATCACCCATCACCTTGAAGAACTGATGGGCATACTCAAACATCTTGGTTTGTGTATGTCAGCTGAGGTCCCCTCCGCAAATCGATTTCGAAACGGCGTCTGTCCTACCGCTGAAATACACTTGAAGTTTGTATGCTGAGTGGTCACACGCGCACGGGAATCAGAGCAATCAGTGATTGCTTCTGAAGCGACAGGGTCGGGCTCCAAAAAAAGTCTGCCTAAGGCAAGGTCCAGATACACAACGAGATCGATTATGAAGGTATATTATTTATCAAAGGTTTGTGCAGCTTATTGTAAGTGGCATTAATGAAGCTCAAGTAATTCAATTGCTGTTTCGTATAAATTTGCAAAGGTGATGGGAAAATGGGACGTGCCGGCCTTCGTCTGGCGCCAGATAGCACATCTATTTATAGCCCCCCGAATGTGGCTGGCAGTTGAAGCTCAGGCACGTCGTCTCTCCTGCCCGCCAGGCTCTATTTCCGACGGGTCATTCGCAGATTTGGCTTCAAGGGCTCAGTAAGCAGCATGACGGTCGAAGTGTCGCAGCGCCACGCCGCCGCCCCCGTGGGCGAGGCCAAGAAGCCGCAGCTGGAAGTGAAGGAGCGCGCGCAGGCCGGCAAGGCCGAAGAGACTTTCCGCAACTACTCGGACTCGTCCCGCCAGGACACAGTACAGCGCCACTACATGCTCATGCGCAAGCACCAGACCGTGGCGTTTAACGAGAAGATGCAAGCCAAGTACGGCTCGTTCACCAACGGCAAGATGACTGTTTGGGAGTGCTTTGAGAAGCTCATGGGCTACGTCGACTCGTCAGATCCGGATTCGTCACTGCCCAATCTGGAGCACATGCTGCAGACCGCTGAGGGCATCCGCGCGGCCGGCCACCCAGATTGGTTCCAGCTCATTGGCCTGCTGCACGACATGGGCAAGGTGCAGTACCTCTGGGGCAAGCCCGAGGATGGCCAGGAAGGCACGGGTGATGGCGATCAGTGGGCGCTTGGTGGTGATACTTGGGTGCTGGGCTGCCGCATCCCGGACTCGGTCGTATTCCCGGAGTACAACGTACTCAACCCGGATATGCAGGACCCGCGCTACAACACAGAAAACGGCATGTACGAGCCCAAGTGCGGCATGGCCAACCTCAAGTTCGCCTGGGGCCACGACGAGTACCTGTACCAGTTCCTCAAGTTTAACAAGACCACGATCCCGGACGAAGGCCTGGCCATGATCCGCTACCACTCATGTTACCCGTGGCATAAGGACAAGGAGTACCAGCAGTTCATGACAGAGGAGGACCACGAGATGATGGACTGGGTGCTCGAGTTCAACAAGTTCGACCTATACACCAAGGCCGACACGCGTCCGGACGTCAAGAAACTCTGGCCTTACTACCAGTCGCTCATTGACAAGTACCTCCCGGGCGAGCTGTGCTGGTAATTGCCTATTAGCACCACTCATCGCTTGTCTTAATTCTCCTTTTAACTTGGCGATCTGTTATTGCCACCATCTCTTAGATAACGAAATGGCGCAAACGCCTTCACTGTTCTGTGTGGAATCTAACAGTCGCCAAAGTTGAAGCGCTTGCGACGCATTCGGCGATTCACTATTGTATGTGCTTGCAACTGGCCAAACATGGGCACCCTTACCCACCCGGCCCATCGTGTCAAAAGAATATGGGTACCCGTACCCGTTTGTTTGCTCGATGTGGGTCCCCAAAAATACCCCAAATACAGTGTAAGAGCAAGCCCCTTTATTAGAGCAAACCCAGGTCGCAACTTGAGTTTAACGAGCTTCAGCGCCATGCTGTTCTGCGCTTGTGGCACACTGAATACATGAACTACACCATTTCTCGAGGAAGATCAGAAGACCAGCAACCAAGTTCTGATTACCTTTGTTAGTCGATAACAAAAAACATATTTATTTAGGGATATTGGAAACGCCACACAACATTGATCCACCGGAGTATAATCGGTAGATAGGCAATTAATCGAATTACAGAGGGGTATTTTGTTCATAGAGTTCAAAATAATATGCACCCTTCTGAACTTGGTTACTGGTCATTTAATCTTCCTCGAGAAATGGTGTAGTAGTGGTAACAATGCATGAACAGCTAAGGCGCAATAAACGAGTGTACAAATCCGTGGAGGCAGATATTTACACTAATTTCAAACAGTCTCGAATGCGAATTGGTTCAGCTTTTACAGGATCAAAAAGTGGCAAATGTGGATAACATCGATCCAGTAATAATCGGTGGGTATGTGACCGAGCCTTATCAGTATCTTCAATACTCTGATTTGGAGCCGTTGATGCAATGCAGCTTGAAAATCATGGCATTAAAAGCTCTTCCGTTTACAGCCCTGAGCATCAATCACATCACGTCGGCCAGTTTCGCAACAATTAGTGATATGGTGTCATAGCGCTAAGTATCGTGTTGAGAGCTTTATGTTGCTGCAATGCTGTCTATATCGTAAGTCAACCACAGCACACAGACTTTAGGGTACGACTTGAATCATGATCATGTACTGCTGATCCTTTACCTTTTACTCGACGCTGAAGTATCAGTATTTGTATCCATGCCCTCGATTTGTTCCGTCGTCTGTGATTCAGACATTCCCATTGACAGAAAAAGTTGAGCACGGGCACCCGTACTCCACCCGCCAGAATAAGATGGGCGCCCGTACCCGGGAGCTCTATTTTGGTCAATCGCTTCGGGTACCCAAATCCTACCCGTAGGTACGGATAGCGGGTACAATTTCGGGTAGGGGTACCCGTTTGCGAGCTCTGGTGCTTACCTTCGGGACGAAGATAATTACCCTACACCTCCACACATTCGAGTAACAACGAGCTCCAACATTCGGCACACAACGCTGCATTCGGCACACATCTCTTAAAGATCGCAGTTAAAAGGTGCAGGCAGAGAAGAAGTCGGGACGAAGAGCGCGGCAAAGCTTCCAGTGAGCCATGATGCCGATGAAGATGTTGAAGTCATAAACGACATGATGGATGCAGCTCCAAGCGAGTCGTCGTCCAAGCAAGATGTCTCTGCTCGTGACAAATTTGAGGCGTACATAAGGCGCCATCACAAGAAGAAATCTCTGCTGTCGTTGATCTGTGACGACGTCACAAAGGAAATGGTGGAGAAGTTCCTCATATTTCCGTTCGAAGATAAGTGCATTGGATGGCAGCCAGCGTGAAATACTTGAGCTCTATTCGTAGGCAACTAGAAGAGCACACTAAAAACACGCATCTTCAAGGAAGAAAGCGACTGGTATGCGAAATGGAGAGCCCAGCTCCACAGTCAGTATGTGACGCATTGCATCAACATGGGAATCGAACTGAAGGACCAAGCTCCTGTGACAATGGAGATCTTCATTTACTTGTAGAAATGATGTTCTCGCGAAATGATGTGAAAGCACTTCAAGACAGAACGTTATTATCGAAGCAATGGTTGCTATTGGCCGAAGCTCGGACATTGGGACGATTATATTCGACGATTTGCACTGGCACAAAGCTTTGTGCTTACAGATATTATACGGTATGTAATCATTGGATGCTAGAGTCATTGCGCTTCGTAACTGGCTCATTGTTTTTATATCTTTTGACAGCTAAAAAGTACAGAAACAGCACAGTCTTTCAATATTTTGCACTCCTGGGAACTGGCGTATAGATCCATTCCACTGCTGGGCATGTCAGCTCGTTGTGGACCCCTTCAATACCACGAACAAGCTCTTTCCTCTGATTGGTGTAGGATCAAATGAATCTCGGATTTCTGCCCACATAAACCGGCTACTTAAGTCTCTGTCCGACGCAGATAGTAATTCGATGCTTACTCAGAAGCTTCAGTATCAATCTTCAAGGCGCGGTGGTGCAGCTCACGCAAGCTCTAGTGCCCATGTCAATTTGTCGGATTTGGCTCACAGAGGTTTATGGAAAATGGATGGATTTGCAACGCTGCTTGAATACATCGCTCCTACAACCGCAAGTGATAAGACGATAGGAAAGGTATTCATTGGATGGCAGAATCCAAAAGAACCCTGCCCCCCCCTCCTTCGCTACGGCATTTTGAACCCGAAACTGCAGACGTGAGAGAGAAGGTTACGAAGCTAGCGGACTACATGCACGCAATGCATTCCCGCAAGTGCGATAAGCGAGGTTTCTCAGATGTTCTCACAGCAACAATTATAATGTACTTTGACGAGACACGGCTAGTCCTTTCCGGCCACGTAGTTCATGTTGTTCTCCGCCAAGTCGCCGCCAGAGTGCTTCCATTTGCGGTTGTGGATACAGAGCTGAGCCAATGGGGAAACATTATTAGGCGTCGCTTTGTTCTCGACAATTTGCTTGCGCTCCCGTCCACAGTGGTTTAGACGAAGCTGATTTGGTTCAACAATTTATTGGCGTACATACCTTCGAGCATACTCTCCACTGGTTGATGAATGGCTACTGCGCGCTGCTAAAAATCAGGAGACAATTCTCTCAGTGTTGCGTTCAGTTCAATGTGAAGTGGCCACGCTGAATTCATCAATGAGACCAGCTATCATCGACATACCAACAATTAAAACCCGGGTTCCATCACATGTTATGTCGGCTGCTTGACGAGCTGAATCAGCAACGCAGCTCTTGCAATCGATCCGGTGGCCGTCAAGCTGGGCGAGCCAAAAGATTTCGTCAGTCTTTGTCCGCTGTTTTACTGAGGACCTCAGATCTGCTGCTAGTCGAATTGCTCCGTCTATCGCACACGAGTGCAGCGAGAGCTTCTTCGCATCATGGAAATTGCCGGACATTTTGTCGACTTAAACGCAGTACCACCTTATCGTACCACAGGCAGCGTACAAGAGTGTCGGGTGTGGATGGAGGAGTGTGGGCTTCTAGCTGCTGAAATGGAAGCCAGGTTGATCGATATGCTTGATGCACCACGCGAAGAAACGCCCAAGATGAAGCGCTGTAGCACTGGAGCGATATCTGGTGTTCTTCGAGCGTGGAGTCAGCTCGGAGCGACTGAACGTGGTCGCACTTCGCTGCTAGGAAAGCGGCGGTTTGCGCTCAGTGGGCCTTAACAGTACCTGCACCTTCAACTCGCATGATTGCATGACAGCCTGGGTTTCTATTCCCGGAAATACGCCAGAAATAAATAATTTGTTTCAAAATAGTACTGTATTTGCCGTACAATTATTTATTCGGAGGCCCTGCTGCAGGGGTCCTAAACAGTAATATATCAAGTATTACGGAATATAAAAAATGCAACGTTCATAGCCCAGCCATTAAGGACTCCATCCAATTCACGCGTGAACTACGCTCGCTCTTCTACTTACCTATGGAGATGGTCACAGGTATCTTCAAATGCAACATCTGTGGGAGCCATCGCAACAAGCACCCACACCGGTTACTCCAATCTGATCTGCCACCTGGTAGGCAAGCACCCAAGTCACACTGACGACTACGCTGAGTTCCACCTCCGTGTGATCATTTGGATGGAAGTGTATGGGCTTTTGGACCCAAACACGTCCAAAATGTACGACTGGATGCGCACGTTACCTGTCTCTCGCGATGCATCGGAGGTTGCGGGTACGCTAGGCGGAGGTCGGCAACAAGCTCACTCGGCAGCTTGTGAAAATGCGACCGACACGCGCCGAGACGCTCAAAACTTGTGGCACGTGGTGAACCGTGTCGATGAGAAGATTGGAGCCGAGATGGGCAGGTTTTTTGCCTCATTTTTGACGGCTAGTTTGCTGGCCCACCACACTTCGTCGCTCTCATCGCGGTGCACGAGCTGGATGATGAAAGCCAGCAATTGCTCGCCCTTTCCGACTTGGAGGAGGGGCAAACCGCTGAATGTTCACATCGACTACGTCGCGGCTGTACGGGAAATGCCTCGCGAACGTCAAGTTCTTGGGCTTAGACAATTTCTCCACTAATCAATCAATGGTGACCAAAATGGATGTCCCTTTGGTCGGTTACGCACGTCACAGATTAAATCTGGCCGAGATCAGATTTATTTCTGAGTCTGATGACACGTCCAGAGTCTAGAGTCTCATGAACCCAGTTACGACTGCCCAATAATACAGCCGATTTGACGAAGCACACGACATATCGTGCTGTCCAAGCTAACGCAACCAGGTGGTCCTCGGTGTTCGAGACGCTGGACCGCTACTGGTCATCCGCGATGCCATCCAGAAGATCGCTGCAGTAGAAAAACTGGCGCCATGCACCGCCTCATCGTCGCGCTCCACACCAGGTTGGTCGAGCTCGATAGCTTGTCTTCAGAAGTATCTTCCCTGGGTGAGCACCTCAAGGCGAGTGCCAATATCGTGTACTCACTAGTGTTCGAGGCTGCCGTCGGGAAGCGATCAACGAGGTGCCTCTCTCCACTGCTGAGACAAAGATGCTGGAGGAGCCATTCGTGAAGCGTGTTGAGCCGGTATTGCCCACCGGCGAATTTGCCACGCACATCTTGCGGCATGCCAAGAAATCGCTACCATCCGAGCGTGCTGCTGTCCACTACATGCCACTGGACGCGTTGATTTCACCCACAAACAATCGGTGTGGGCACTTATTTTAAATGGCATGAGCTGCCCGTCAGTCTGTTCGGCATTTTATTTTAGTACCCCAGGAAGGGTAATGACAGAGGATCGTGGGATACCTATAAAGCAATCACTAGGGGAATTTTTGACTCGTCGCCTGTATTAGCATCCGTAAGAGCCGGATATGGATACGGATTGTGCAAGTTTAGATTTCTTACTCGCACTCAATCCGCGTCCGTATCGACGGCGAGCATGATCACTTTCGAGAATGAATAAAGATGATGCAGCGGTAGTGTTGATGCTTTGGCGTTTAAGGAAGAAGCAAGCATGCCTCTAGTATTGCTAGAGCTTAGTGGTTGAACGGCCGTTAGTACTAGACATTCGGCTTGATCTCTCCGAGTACTCGACTGTTGCCTGCAAGTGTTTCCTTCGATCCGACCACGAAGCATCCAGACTCTGGTCACCGCGCTACGCCTTCTAGAGGTCGTGATCACGGCCACAAGAGACAAATCTCCGGATGTGGGAGCTCTGTGCATCGTGCTTTATTACCTGAAGTATCCCGTTCAGTAAGCGTCGCAAGTTCGCATGTTTGGTTGTCCGGCTCAGTATATCAGTCGGATATTTTTGTGGACGGTGGATTACATATATCGCGGGTGAAGCAAGCACTAATACCAGTCCCTCCGACTTCTCACGGAACGGTGCGTGTGAAATCAGCTAAGCTATCGAGCTGAGCTGCTACCTTGTCCCGCTCATTCATGACGTGGCCATGCTTGGCCTTAAGCAGTACGTCTGCATTTACCTGGCTAGCAGCAGAGCATCTTCCTCTTAGGTCCGTTTCTTCATGGTTCCCATGACTGCGTGCGATCTACGGACTGAATCTGTAGAGTTTTGCTTTTTCACGAACCGCGTTCCGTAGTCGTAACGGTTTAAGGAGGTAATGGTCTATATTTGTGCCGGTTACGAAAACGGACACGGATTTCACGTCCAGAAATCTCCCTATTCATTTCCTGCTTGCGCACTTGAACGCCTTCAATTCCCTACATACGTTTTGTACGTACACTATAATTTACCTGATAAACGTTTCATACCCAATACAACAAAGCTGGTTTTAGTACACAGACTCGTTGACATTATGTGCACTGTGTACTTAACATATCCTATATACCTAGCGTAACCTAAGATTGCTTGGTTGCCTTGCGCTTTTACGATGCTCCTGCTTTCACCTTCGTTTCCGCCCGCTCGGCCTTGCGCACGAGCTGAGTTGGAGAGCTCTCTTCGTCCGACTCGGCAACTTGATCGGCCACCGTCGAAGCTGGGGCAGATGGCGTCGTAGTAGGCGCAGGAGGAGAGGTGTCGATTTGCGTGGAGCCCATGGTTAACCCTTGTGTTTCCAGTCCGCAGACGCAGTAGCATTTGACACATACAAAAACAGACACAAAATTCTCATAAATATCAGAGAGTAACCTGCCAGTTGAAGTGTGGGACAGTGGTGGCGAGGACGATGATTCAGTCATAATCTCTGCCCTTGCGATCGCTGTGGAAGGCGGCGCGGGGCAAGAGGAAGCATTCTACTGGCGCGTGTTGCCTCGCTCATTGCCTACTTCACCGTGTGTGCACAAACACGCGCATGTTGCACTTTGGGCCCGAAAGGAACGCAGGATACGATCAATCGTTCTGGATAGAGTTTTGTTTTTGCAATTCATTCACCCGATTATTGCATTAAGAGGGGGAAACCCCTCTTACAGATCTCAAATCTACAGAGGCCAATCTGGAAAAATGGGCAACATTTAGCTGACTCTTGAAGGGCAACCCGAGTCGAACAAGGCAAATGTTGGAATGAACTCTATTCTTAAGCTTCCCCTGCTAGGTGTCCTACGCTGCGTATCTGTGCACACACATAAATCCTACCATGGCCCGTGTCTACGTGCACACATAGATCCTACGCCAGAGAGCAGCTAGCACTCTCTGGTCCTGGATCTGTTTCAATTCCCCTCAGCGTAGTGATTCTAGTGCTAGTAAATCAAATTTTCCTATCTCTGGGAAAAACGCCTCGCTAAGCGGTGAGGGTAAACAACCCAGTGACCTAAAATGCAATTAAAGGCATCGCATGCCTAGGCCTCGAGCGAGAGACCAGTCCTTGTTGCGTTACAGTGACTTGGTGAAGAGGTCAGCTAATTTCTTTTCTGATGATATGCGCTTGATTCGTGTTGCTTGCCGTTAAGGTCGTGCATAAAGAAGAACTTCAGGTCGATATGCTTGGTTCGATCGCTCTTGATATAACCTTGTTGCACTTGAGCGACACAAGCTGCGTTGTCTTCATAAACCGTGATAGGTAGCAGCTTCTTGTCAATTTGCAGCGCCTTTCGGACGAACTTGACGGACTAGCGGGTTCAGAGGCACTCACGACAAGCCTCGTAGAGTGCTATGAGCTCAGACCGATTCGTTGATGCTGCTGCAAGTGTTTGCTTCGTTGACATCCACGAGATGGCACCTTGCGCAGACACGAACACTTAGCCATCTGAGAGCGTGCCTTGTGCGGATCGGACAAGTATCCAACATCTGCATATCCATATGCATCGTCAGTTATCAGGTCGGAGATGGTTCGAGTAACACCTCTGCGATATAGCAAACCGTAATTCTAGGTCTTCGCCAGATATCGTAATATATGCTTAATGCCAGACCGATGTCTTTTGGTGGGTTCTGATGAATAGCGTGCAAGCACGCTTATGGCAAAAGCGATATCCGGGCGAGAGCAGTTCGCGAGATAGAGTAGGGCACCAATGGCCTCCTTGTAAGGGTACTTATCACCAAGGACTCTTTCACTGCCACGTCTTGGGCCGTAGATGTCACAGTCTGGGTTCAGGTTGCGTACTACCATGGGAGTTCCTGTGGCTCTTGAAACCTCCCTCATATTGAAGTGCGTCAGCACTTTCGTGATGTAGTTTGCTTGATGCAGAATGATTCCCGATGAGATCTCACAAACCTGCTGTCCCAGACAGTATAACAGTTTGCCAAGGTCGTTCACCTTGAACTCGGCCTTCAAAGCTGTCATCGCAGCTGCTATTACCGCGTCAGTGCCCACCATGACGATGTCATGAACACAGACCCCAAAAATGGCGATCTCGGCGCCACTTCGTTTGATAAACAAACATGGGGAGCATATGTGCGTTTGAAAGCCACACTTGATCAAGTACTGCGAAATGTGCAAGTACCAAATTCTGCCAGCTTGCTTCAACCCATAAGAGACTTGTGTACACGGACACAAAGCTTTCGTAATCTCTTCCCCTCGACACGTAGTCCTTCCGGAACTCTCATATAGAGGTCGACGTCAACGACTCCATATAAATAAGCAGTCTCAATGTCAGCTTGCATGACTTTCATGTTGTTCCTAGTAGCGAACGCTAACAACCATCGAAAGGGTGTCATAGTCATGACTGGAGAGTACGTGTCGGAATAATTGCTGCCGAATCTTTGCGTGAAGTCTTGTGCAACAAGACGGGCTTTAAAACAGTACGACTTTACCAGTTTGGTCTCGTTTTCGCGTTTATGCCCATCTACAACCAATTGGCTTGTGGTTGCGAGGGCATTCATGCACATCTCCTAATACTTCACGTTCATGCATTGACCGCAACTCTGCTTCGATCGCAGCCTTCCATTGGGACCAATCCAGCGACGCTGTGCAGTCTTGCATGGTTTGAGGTTCCGATTCCTCATCATGGAGTGCGAGAAATGCGCTGACGTTTATGTCCTTCAGCACATCATCTTCTGCATTCTTCTCTTCAGCGGTTGCATCAACGGTAGTGCCGGTTTCAGCACTAACATCAGTCGGTACTTCCACGCGAACATCTGCATTAACCGTCTTTGCGCGTCGCTTCCGTGGTACTTGATCCTTAGAGCCTTTTGGGCGCCCTCGCTTATTCAGCGGTGCGCTCAAAGTAGCAGGCACAGGACCCACCGCAAAAGCGGCCGGATAGCTCGTGGCTTCATTCAAGGTAGACCTTGTTATGCGTTCGGTAGCTGCGAATACATCCGGTGCGCTCTGTGCGATGCAGTGCAGATGAAGAATACGAAGAACGTCCTTCTCACCTTGGCCGTTGTACGGATCCTTATGCGAGGACGTCGTCTCGGATTAAACAAAATCAAAGTGAGATCGTGGTAAGACTTCGTCACTACCAAGCTTGGGAAAAGTCGTCTCACCAAACTCACACATAGTAATATGTGCCATAAATAAATCTCCGGTCTAAAAGCTCAAGTAGCGGATGGTGGACAGGGACTGAAAGCCAACATAGATATCTAGTTGGTGCGTGGGTCCTAACTTGGTTCGTTGGTGAGGCGGAATGGGCACGTAAACCGCACTCCCAAAGCTTTTCAAGTGAGAGACTGATGGAGTAAATCCGTGTACCAGCTCGTACGGTGATAAGCCGTTTCCAGATGATGGGCGGTAACGGATTAAGTCCCCTACATGCAATACTGCATGGCCCCAACATGATAGTGGTAGGTTCGATCGTAAGAGCAGAGGTCTTGCAAAATTTAAATATGCTTTACGAAATTCTCTGCACTTGTGTTATGTGCATATGGAACCGAAGACTTCAAGGAGATTCTGCTTGATGCGCAATACTCTCGAAAAGACTTTGAAACGTATTCTGCAGCATTATCAACGCGCACGTTCTTAATTGGATGATTAGGAAATTGTGCCTTTAGTTGAATAATGGTCGTGAGCAACTTCGGCATCACCTTGCTTCTTGAGGTGAGAAGTTGAACGCTCGAGTACTGGGCAGAAGAGTCCTTAATTATCATGTAATAGTTGAAGGGTCCACAAGGAGGCGATACAAGCCCACGAACGTCGCTTACTAGCAGCTTAGAAATGCCCCTTTGATTAAACCTCTCGCCAGAGTATGCTGTCTTCTTTCGGCTTTGCAGTTTTCCCATCGCGCATGGGTGACATAGCCTTTGGTCGCGCTCAGCAATGTCTGCTGGCTTTAAAGGTGTGCTACGAACATCTTTGATCATCTTCTGAAACATGTCTAGGCCTGGATGGCCAAGTCTATCATGCCAAAGAGGTAACCGTTTTGCGCTGGTATCAGAATTTGCTGCTGACCCTTTGTCATTCTCAGAGCAGAAGGAAGCATCACACATCGTTGTTGGATTGATGCGTGTGAAATGTAGACCCTTGCCGTTCTCAGCGCACTCCTCGAGAATGTTTCCCTTGTGGTCAACAAGCTTCAAACGCTCTTCGCCGTTTTTCGTTGTAGCCGTATTAACATGAAGGCCATTCTTACGCAGGTCCACAAAACTTAGAAGGCTTCGAGACGCTTTGGGGGCATAGATAGCTTTTTCAATGTCAATCACGGTACCGTTTGGTTAGCTAACTTGTGCTCTACCGGCTCCTTTGGCAATGGGAATGATACCTCCCCCTGTCTTAATGTTTTTGGGAGCTTTGGATGCTTCGAGAGTCACAAAGAAGCGACGATCCTTGAGGATTAAATGCGTTGTGGCACAATCAACCAAACAATGCGTGTAATCATCAACAGCAATATTATTATAGCTCTCGAACTCGACACAGTTAGATTCAGTGCCGCTATCATCGGAGCAGTTCGTCATGAACGAGACTTTCTTAGTTGACTCCCTCTTCCCCTTGATAGTGTTGTACTTCGATAGCTGGAACAACTTGCCAGTGGAACCCAGGAGTGCGACACTTGTTTTCCCTATGATCAGGATGTCCGCATTTGTGACACGCGCCTTTCGATCCAGAGGGTTTTGAACTATGTCGCCGCAATCAACTTGTCGAAGGTGTCGTGGTTCATCCTTCGATACTGTATGGACAAGATACGTTCCGCGGGATTGATAATTGTAAGCGTCTTTTCAATTTTATTCGGCTCGCTTAGCCTTCTTCCGCACCAAGATAAATTACTGGCGATGCTGTATAACTTCGTGGCGTACTCAGTAACTGTTTTGAAGTTATAGAAGCAAAGCTTGCTCCATTCATCATTAAGAAGAGGTAGCATAGCTTGCTTGCGATCCGTATCGAAGCGCAACTTCAAACTTGTACATATCACTGCAGGTTTGTGCTCCTCAATGTAGTTAAACTTCAGGTCTTTGTGCAAGTGCCGAAGCAACATGCAAGCAGCACGAGCTGCATTCTTGCGGGTGGTTAGATCTTGGGTGCCAACGCCAGTTGGTAGCACGAACGATTTCTCAATGGTGCCACCAAGACCATCCGCACATAGGTAGTTGCTTGCTTCTTAGGGCCCACACGATATAGTTGGTTCCGCCAACATCCAATTATGGGAACTTCAGTTTCTCCAAGTCAGACAGCTTTGCCTTAAAATGGAAGTGACTTAGTTAATCGTGGAACCAAAGGCAAGACAAAGTAGCAGCTTCCTTTTGGGCGCGTTCCTTTTCGAGGGCTTCCTCCTTGAGTCTCTTGGCCTCGACGTCCTTAGATTTCGAGATCTTCGTGATCCCGTCGGAGATGATCTCGCGCTGCAAGTCGCAGTGGAAGGGTACTTCGCCAACTGCTTGAACGATGCTCTTGATTTGGTTGAACGTGATCGCGTACTTGTTAAGCTGCTCGACGAACGCTTGCTCGATGCGCATGGTCCGCTCGATCGACTCTTGCAGGTCATCCCAGAGCTTGTCCAAGCGATCCGCTTCCTCTGGTTCGAGGTACCGGATGAGCTTGAAGTCGTGGTGGGGCTCAAAGTCGTGAGAATTTCGCTTTCCACGACGCTGGCGCTGGATGGTTGGTGCCTTGGAACTTGAACTTGGCACCGAACTCGTATCCATACAAAGCGCAGGCAACACATTAATGGCCACACCACGGATCCTGTCGCAATTGCTGAACGGAACTCGTAGGGATCGGGGTCGGCCCGGGTCAGAGCGGTCCAGCGAGACGGTCCGGCTAGTCGGTGGTCCATAGGTCCAGCAAGGCTTAACGCTGCAGCGAACAAGACAAAAGTTGGAATGAACTCTATTCTTTAGCTTTCACTGCTAGGTGTCCTACGCTGAGTATCTGTGTGCACACATAAATCCTATCATGGCCCGTGTCTACGTGCACATATAGATCCTACGCCAGAGAGCAGCTGTCACTCTCTCTATTTCACTGACCAAACTGATATATGTTGGGCCAGATCGGCAGTGGAAATTACCCGAGCACCAACTTTTTCATTTTCGGTTTCACCCAATAATCCAAATGGTCATTTCTTCAAAACCCCACGTGTGGGTGATCCTGGTCAATTCGCCATGGCATCAACTCGTGTGGCGCTGGTGACGGGCGGCAGCCGAGGCATCGGCCTGGCCGTTGCGCAACAGCTGCACCGCAACGGATGGAAGGTGGCGCTGACGTCGCGGAATCTGGAGCGAGCCCGACAGGCTGCGAGCAGCATCGCGCCGGACGTGGTGCCCGTGGCGTACGAGGCGCAGGCCACACCGGCCACAGACCTCGTGGCGCAGATCGTGCGATACTGCGGTGGCAGCATTAGTGCACTCGTGAATGCGGCCGGGATCTCACACGACAGTCTGCTGCTTCGCCTCAAGAAAGAACAGCTAGATAACCACCTGGTGACCAACCTCGTTGGCCCTATTGAGATGAGCAAGGCCGTGGTCAAGGGCATGCTGTCCCAGCGAAGAGGTGAGTGAGCTCTGGAGCTCAAGGCAGAGATGACGAGGGCCGGACTAAGCCATGAGCTGACGCAGGCAGCATTGTGACGATCGGCAGCGTTGTAGGCTCGGCGGGCAACGTAGGCCAGACCGCGTACAGCGCCTCCAAGGCTGGTCTGGTGGGCGTGACAAAGTCGCTGGCCAAGGAACTGGGCAATCGCAATATCCGCGTGAACCTGGTCGAGCCTGGGTTCATCACAACCGAGATGACTGATGCTATGACGGACGTGGCCAAGGAACGTGTGCTTAGCAGTATCCCGCTGGCACGCTTCGGCCAGGCAGAGGAAGTGGCCAAGCTCGTGGCGTTTCTCGTAAGTGATGATGCCTCCTACATCACAGGTCAATGCATTCGCATCGATGGAGGTCTAATCATTTGAAATAGAGACCCTGAGTTGGAAAATTGCATTTTGTTTGCGGCTTCAACAGCTTCTAGGGATAGTTTACGGCTTGAGAGTGCTGTTGAATGGCGCAGCAACAGAGGTGCCAGTCCGTAGGGATGTTGGCATGGGCTCTGGGATCTAAAAACGACAATACGTAACAAGTTGTCAAATCAAATGTGTAGAGAGATAGCCTCAAGCCACGCACCTTGCTTGATGGTCGAAAGCTCATCACAGACGGATGGGCAGTCGCTCGTCGCTGATGAGAGATCTGAACTTCGTTGATCTCCTTGTTCAGCCATGTGATCACTGAGAACCATTTGAACGTTAATCCTCTCAGAGAAGTATACGTAGGAAGACCAATTGTTTCCCTACCTTGCTGATTTGAAGCCAGCAAGCGGTTGCTGTCTTCAAGTTTCTGACTCAGTTCTTTCACTTGTTGCTACCATAGTGAACATAAGTTCTGTCAGGAAAAGAATTGGGATATCTGCATATGTGTACAAACCTTCAGAGTAGCAATGTGTTCTTCTCGCTTATCAATCTCTTGCTGCATAGACTTCTGTGTGCGCACCAGCTCTTCTCTCTGAGAGTGTTTCTCTTCCACAATCTGACAATGCACAACAACAGTTAGTTTAGACCACATAACCATGACGCCAAGTGATCACACCTGCTCTTGCTGTTTGATGATCTTAGCCTTCATCTTTAGTTTTGCTTTGAGCGTGCGGCTTTCGTGCTGAATTCGTTCAATGATTTCATTACCCTGAAGCGCATAATAAGTAAGCAGGGTCCTCATCATTTCGATTGTTCATATGGGAGTACAAGTACCTTGTTGATTTCAGCAATGCTCATTTCAAGCTTCTGTTGGAGTCGCGCGTGATTATCACGATACACTTTGAGAGACTCTTCGATCTCTTGTTTGTGCACCTGCGCTGCTTGAAGGAGGTCCGACGTTTTGGTGATGACTTCTTCCTTGTCAATTACCTGTTGTTGTAGAGCTGCCGATCGCATTTCAAGTTGATTGATCTGTTTGTCTTGCTGGAACACGCGCTGGTCTAATTTCTTGTTTTCGGATCGAAGAAGCACGACTTCTTCTGTGAGAGCAGACTTGCCACTACCCAAA
Organism: Elongisporangium prolatum; assembly: GCA_023335875.1. Classification (NCBI taxonomy): domain Eukaryota; phylum Oomycota; class Peronosporomycetes; order Pythiales; family Pythiaceae; genus Elongisporangium; species Elongisporangium prolatum. The sequence goes on from JAADVW010000394.1 coordinate 26,717, forward strand.
TCCTTGGTTTGAGCTTGAAGCTGCTCGATCTGAAGCTCGTATTGGTACTTTTGCTTGGAGAGGTTTTGAACCATCGCTTCATTTGCTTCTAAAGTGCTTCGCAGAGTCTTCAGCTACAAGTCGCCAAATTGACCTCAATGCCATAGAACCAGCACATAATAGCAGTGCTGTGCCCCCTACCTCGTCCTCGAACTTGTTTCCAAGCGAGTCGATTTTCGCTGTGAACTCTTCTTCGCGCTGCTTCAAAATCTGAGCTGCACTTTCTCGCTGCAGATCACGTAGCATTGTAAGCGTCAACAACCTCGTGATATCGACCAAAAGAACTGACCTGAGAGTTGATTTCGTCCGCAAACTTCATCATTTCCTTGGACAGAGTCGCTTCAGTTTGCTGTGTGAGCGTCTCTAGTCGTTTCTGCATTTCGGTCTCGCGTTGCTTGGTTGCTCTCAGATCCGTCGTGGTCAGCTTCAGCGCTGACGCCAGCTGGCGCTTTTCAGCGCTGACTTGGGCCAAGCGAGCAGCGAGATACGCCTTGATGGAGGCGTCGTCGCCTGGGAAAAACTGCAACGACAGATGGGTCAGATGCTTGAACGGGTTGGTCTCGACAATGCTGAACACGCTCTCGCCCTTGTGGTCACAGGTATTGAGTACTGCCAGGTAGCTGCATAAGATATTGCCCATCAGACCTTTGTTCTACGATCCGTATCAAGAGAAGCCTGGAAACAAGTCTTACCTCAATGGCACTGGTCCTTGCGAGCGGCCTAGATGCCCACTAGCACTGTCCTGCTTTTTGGTCTTGTCCGGCGGTTCTTGGCCAGTTCTCTCATCAGATGCAATCGATTCCTCGTCATCACTCTCATCTTGCTGCTTTAGAGTCTCGCGTGGCGCTTTGCTGTCTTTCAAACAGCACTCCAGAAGCTCAATGAGGTTGGACGGGAAGGTCATGAAGTCCACCAGCAGCCGCTGCTGCTGCTTGAGCTCGTGGAACTCCTCCTCCGAGACGCTCCAGAGATAGAGGAAGTACGGATCTGCGCCATCGTCGTCCGTGATCTCGATACGAAACACGCGCTCCTTCTGGTTGTTCGCAGTGTTTTGCTACAAGCCAATGCAAAGCGTTAGTAACTCTCTCTCTTTAGCGCCAGGAAAGCGGTACGGACGCGAACACCGTGTAGCAGGCGGATGGTCAACGGCGTGAGCTTCTCGTCCCGGTCCGGGTACTGCACCAGCACGTGCAGCCGGCGGTCGAAGAGCGGCGCGTCCCGATCGAACTGCTCCATCCGGCCTTGTGGGCTCCTGGTTCCGCGCGCGGAAAACCGTTCCAAACTCAAAACAAAATCCTGACTAGGGCCACCTTCCTGCAACATTCAAAACCCGTTGTCTCCCTCCGACTGTTGGTGCAACTTTCCTCACTCTTCAGATAGAAATAGAAATAGAAAGAGAGGGTGACTGTAGCTCCTGGGGCCGTTTTTTGCAGTGTGCAATGGGTACGAGAATGCGGGCAGCACTTGTGCTGTGCGCTTGGGCGCTGCAAGCCACCGAGGCCGTAGAGACGTACTTCCAGCACAGATTCGAGTATGAGGACAGCGAACAGCGCATTGTGAACGCGTCGGCGGCCGCAGCTAAGAAGCAGCAGCATGCCGACTGGACCGCCTCCACCGACTCGCTCGTGCGTTGGAACACGCAGACTGTGATCTCCTCTTTCGGCATGGACCCTGGCGCCAGAGTGGAGATTGAAGTGCTTTCGCTTGCGTACCACCCGTTATCAAATGGGGCTGGCTCGAATCGCCAGGCATCCGTAGTGTTCACGCTTTACGACAACGACCAGTGGCGCGTGTACTCGGTGCTTCAGCTTCGCGAGATGGCGCTGCGCAGCCCCACGATCCTCTGTCATTATCCTTCCTACATGCGTTTTGCTGTGCGTGGCGGTCGCGCAAGCTCTCAGCGGATCGTGTTCGAGGTGCAAAAGTCCAGTCTGTACACGCTGCAGATGCAGGTCTGCGGTGACGCAACAGTCACAGTGTCGGTGCGTAGATCCATTCCGTGTTGCTGGTCATTCTGAATGCATTGTAACATCGCATGGAGATAGGGATACGCTTCAATGGTGAACCTCGACTACGACAAGAAGCTCTCGGAGCATCTCGGTGTTGAAAAGCTCGGTCTGATTCCACTCTACAAAGGTACCAGAATCTTGGCGATTGCGATGGTTCTAGTATTACTCATGGGTAATTTCTTAAATGCCTCAGCACTACTTGTTATCTACGGGGTCGGGACTCTGCTATGGGTCGCTGAGTGTCTTCGCCGCCTTCGAGCAGTTCCTGTACGAGGAATAAGGATTTAGTAGGGATCGTTCTCACTCGCTCACATGCGTCTGTTGCCTGCTCTAGAGCATCTGCTTTGCCTTCCAAATGGCTCTTCACGTCAAGACCATCCAAGTCACGCTGAAGGTGACCAAACACCATGTCTCTAAGTACTTGTCAGCATCCAATGATGACTCATGTCTCTCATTAGCTATGGTACTACCACGAATTTAGTCACTCGGGCGTCAAAGGCACGATCATTAACACAGCTCAGGACATAGCCGAAAGCTTCGCAAGCGCCTCTCTCATTGGTGTCATGCTTCTCGCCGCACTGGGCTGGTCGTTGACGCGAGATCGCCTCTCGCGCCGCGAATTCCGCCTGCTGGTTTTGATCTTTGTGACCTACTTAACCATCGCGCTCGTCAAGGCGCTGTGCCAGTCGGAGGATGAGATTTGCAAGGCGTATCTGCTGTCGGAATACGTCGTCAAGTCGGTCTTGATGCTTGGCGTGATCGTGGCGCTCAACTTTACTGTGAGCCAACTTGGATTGGCGCTCACAGAAACACGGTGGAATAATTTCGTTACGCCGCTGACCTACATGAAGCTCACGCAGTTCCAGTAAGTGGCCAATTTGGAGGATTCTATTTGAGATTCTGATGATCTCATTGTTGCTGTGGTGGTTCCAGTCGCTTTCGGACCGTCTTTCTCGTGTTTCTGCTGGTGCCAACGTGTCTGCTTATCATTAATGTGCGTTCTCGATTTGTTTATTTGACTTTAACAGAAAACTGACTCTTGATTATCACGATCCAGCTCCTCGTTCTTTCTCCCCCTGGCTCCTGGCGCTACGACTGGGTCAACGACCTCGTGAACGAATGCACGACGCTCTATATCTTTGTGAATGTTGGGCTAATTCTGCGTCCGTTGGATTCTTACGTCTACGTTCTGGTAAGTCGCTAGTAACATTCCAATGATGATGGATGCATTTCTCATGCGACTTCTATGGTACAGCTCGCTCGGGGAACCAACGCAGAGGACGGTGTCAATGATCAGAGCTCCCCAGTGCTCTTGCCAGACCAAGTCCGAGGCACAGTCGTGGTACCAGAAGCTGATACAGCCAGAGTCTCAATAACTGACGCACTGGAGAGTAACCACCGACTGCTGGCACGATTCCCACGGGCGCTATCGCTCGAATCGGTGTCTCCATTGCCGTCCCCTCCCAGTTCAGTGGCCTCACCACAGCACCGGAGTCCTCCTGCTCTCAGCCCAAATCCAAACGCTGGCCTGGCCAATGTGCAATTAGACCCTTTGTAACAAACACATTCTAGATATAGTCCCTGAAAAAACTAGCGATACAGACAGGAGCTGGTAACACGATGAATATGTGTTGCTTGTTGCAACAATACCGACTACAAAATGAAAATACTAGTCAGATAACTCATGAAGCAAGACGAATTATGGCCGTGCGCCAACTTTGGTCAGCTAAATTCAAACTCAAAAAGGTGTAAGCGACACACGCGGTATGCGTCCGACTCTAAAACAATACTACTAGTATCCGAATGCGTGCAGGTATGAGTTTTACGTGTGCGCAAGCCGATGTCATAACGCTTGTTGAGTTCACTATAGTTCCAATTAAGGGCTTGCAGACCTTCATAGAACAGAAAGAGATGATGAACGCGATTCCACAAGCAATTCATTATACCATCGACACGATTACGTGTGTCCTGGTTTCGGCTTCTTCTGTTCATTCTCCAGCTTGTCACTTGCATGTCGTTTCTTGTCCGCAATTCCCTGTTCAAGGATGCCCAGAAGGCCAGTCATCGGCTTTTTAGCACCTTGAGCTATTCATCTGTAACCAAATGCAGCGACTTGGTGGCATCGTCAGCCCGGAGATCAAGATTTTTTTGCAACAATTTCATCATATCCCACCACGGGATAGCAACATATTCAGCTGATCAGCCACAGCGCAAGATATAAAACAGTCTGGACCGAACTCAATTCCTTCCATGAACAAAACCCGATCGCCATTATCAGTCGCTGCGTTCTTTTCCTTCTGATACGTACGTTTTGCATTGCGTCCTCGTAAACTAATAGTCTCGCGAAGCATCTCCAGGACCCAATTGGCTCAAGCCATTACCAACACCAAACACTTTGGATGGATACGCTTTCTCGATGCTTTTGTCAAATCTGAGAAACCAGATTCGTAGTTCTTTAGTTGAATCAGAATCAATGACCACTTCGGGCTATTTCCACCTTTGCCACACGTGAAAATCGGCAGAAAGAGACCCGCTACAGTTCGAATTCTGGGGAATATACCAGCAGCTCGGCGAGACAACAAGTACCATAGACAATCTTCCGTCGGTTCTGCAGGCATCTGCACAAAATGAGCGAATTCAATCCACCGGTTTTACCATTTCGTATAAAGTTTTTCAACCAATCGCTTGTCCTTCTTTTCTCTTTCGAATTGAGACGCGATCTTGAAATCTTCTGCAGTTAGAAGCTCTATAGATCTATGGGATGCAACGGATCGTGTGGGGAAAATGACGGGAAATCTATAGCTAATTTTGGGCTCTGTGGAGGTTCTAGGTTATTTTCGCTGGTC
>JAADVW010000395.1:0-31606 GCA_023335875.1 Elongisporangium prolatum
AAGAATTCAAGGACCTCTCCAGACGTAGAGATGTCGCTCATCTTGACGTTGGAAGGACCACGAAGTGCTACCAGGTGTAACGGGCCAGGTGTGCCGTTACTCGCTTACACGTAAGCGATTCTGAGGAAGCGGGTAAATTCAACTCTGATTTTTATTTATCTTTCAAATACAAAGCTCTGATCTGATTGGTTGAAATTTGGGCTGCGTCCCAAATTTCATCCAATCAGCGAGCGACACGTGACATACGCCGACTGTGCCTCGCGTATGTGTAAAACCCTACCTACTTATGTAAAACTGTGATAAAACCCTACCTACAAATGTAAAGGCGCAACCAATGCACCTGATAATGTAACGGGGATACGCCCCGTTACATAGGAGACTTTATTTGAACGTCCAACCAAAGCCTACAACGACACGCGCTCCAAAGGCAGTGACGAGCGGCCATCGCGATCACTCGAAACGAAGTGGTCGACGATCCAACATGACGCAAACAGATTTTGCGGCACCTATTCGACGGTGCGCCAACTTGCCATCTCTGGCACCACGGAGGAAGACGAGGTTGAACGTGCAATGGAGTTGTACCAGAAGACGCACATGACCAAAGACGTAAAGGACGGAAAATCGTTCAGGTTTCTCCTCTGCTGGCGAGTGCTTAAGGACCATCCGAAGTGGCTCATGCTGGTGAACACTATGGTGGCGAAGGGTCAGCGCCCCAAGTCTGTCACAGGCAAGCGACCAGCCAGCACATATGACAATGGCGACGAGCAAGGAACCAGCCCTTTTTATGTCTGCATCTGGCGAGAAGCGAGAAGCAGTGAAGTGAAGGATACCGTGTACAGGTGGGAGATCGGTTCCATACAAAAACCGGTACCTGTATATTTCACGGTAAAGGCCAGTTTATCGTGCCGATTTACTGGGTACCGGTGGAGATGCTGCAGATTTAAATAAACCAGTCATGTTCTAGAGACGAAATCACAACTTAACACATTTTAAGGATCGATCTTTCTTCAACGTTCGTTTTTAAGCGCACATTTTACAGTAGCTAAAAACGAAGTATAAGATGGTTTTTAAGGAAAGATTATCCGTTTAACTAGCCGAGGTGTTAAAATTTTACCTCGGCTTGGGGTGTACAGTATTTATCAAAATAAGTGTCAGCGAACCCTATCACCTTACTGCGCGCTTTTACTGCAGAGGTTATTGCCAAAATATGCAAACAAATTATATTCTGATTTAGCAGGATTGATGACTACTGACTGAAACCTATGAGATGCCTCCATCTTAGGTTTGCGATAATGCGTAGTCATGCCTAAGGTTTTGTTAGAGTACATAGGCATAGAGGTTCTGGGACTAGGGCCAAATGAAGTGTCACAGGTAGAGAGTACGGGTTTAGGTCAGGACCAAAGACAAGAAAGAGTGCGATGGGGCAGGGAGGCAAGAACAAAGGAAGTCACTTTCTATTTTGCCTCGCACTGAGCACATGTCTGAGAGGTACCATCTTGAGAGTACGTCTAAGAACTAGACAACTAATAAAGAGGATCTTTTTAACTATCAGTCTTACTCAGTTCGTTCTACCATTTCAAGTAATATGGATACCTCGAGTAAGAAGACGTCGTTCGGAGAGATGAAATTCTCGGCGACAAGAAGCTATTTGCGACCAGGAAGGACATCGTATTGGACACCTCCGTCACCTCTGTCAAGCTGGATGCTCTCCTCGCGAACTGAGACCCGCCGGCTCTATCGTACGAAGAGATGCTCTTCCGTACGGCTCCTTTGCCAAAAGTAGGTGAGGGCGCCAGTGATGAAGAAAAAAACGGCATGTGCTCCAGCAAGCCATCACGAACCACCTGGAGGTGTTCATCAAGGATATGCTCAACCAGACGCTCCCCAAACCTACCGTAATCAGATGACGGTGTCACTGGACGAATAGAAGCTGGCTGCCCTATGATGTCAACTGCAGTTGGACATCGGGCAGGATAGCACTCAGGGGATGGTTGAGATGCTCAAGAAGTTTGATGATAAGACTTCGTGTCGGTACCGCAGCTGCTGTTGGAGCTCAAGGGGATTCGCAATCGAATAAATCGTCAATCGTACGACACTCTGAAGGCGAAGCTCATTCCCTCCCAGCTGATGTTGGTGAAGTTTCTGGCCTTTCTCTCATCTCAGTACTGGGCTTCCGCTGTTACCTTCAACCCTAAAGAGTTCACGGTTGAATAGGTGGAACAAAGCTCAAGAACATCTTTGGCAACAAAAACAAGGCGCAGATTGCGGTGATAAGCAAGGCGAGCGCGCCCGTCCATCATATCAAATCAGCCAGGATTGTCAAAGTGGTCAGCCATGTAAAAACCCAGTCAAAGGCCACGGGTAAGCGCAAGAAGGAATCTGAGCCGCCCAGACGGCTGAATGATGATCAGTGCTTCTACTGCAACGGTGTGCACAACAAGGATGGTGAGCCACACCAGAAGAAACTGTTAGATTCTTGAGCGAGGGCTGGAGTGAATGCGAGGGGAAGACAAGGCTCAAGGTTCTTAGAGCAAAATGAGTCCGATTCATTTGTTCCTGTTTCTGTCTGTGTTCCGAGGATTTCTGTTCCCTTGGTGGTTCCAAGGGAACGTTCTTGTGTGGGCCTTTGATGATGCGAACTTGGTTCTTCGTTCCACTGTGGCCGGCTTGATGGTGAGTTGCAGACGAGACGATCTCCCACTTCTAACAGAAAGAATGCCCAAAATTCATTCATGATGTGATCGACGGAGTCGACCGCAAAAATATCCTGAAAGAAAAAGGGAGATGGCTCCAACCAAACGAGCCAAGCTCATGGCCACTGTGCCTCACGCCCTACGGACGAAGAAAGTGGCTCCGGATGCAGCTGCCGTGACACCAGCCCCGGTCAGTACCACTGTGGAGAATCCAACCACGCCGGGTGCAGACATGAGATTCGACCTTGAGGCGGGGTCACCATGCCCATCCCTGAGTAGCAGCGAGGGAGATGGTGGCATGGAAGGTCTCAGCGACTTCGATATATCGAAACAGTGTTTCTGTGGAAGAAACATCGGCTGAGATCGAACAGCTCTCCATCCAGATGGAAGATACGGTCAACGATATGCTTTTTTGTTACAATCGATGTTAAATCTGACTAACCAGGACTGGATTCTAGATCAAGGTGCGGACTCGGGCTAACTGGGAACGAACCAGCCTTTGTGCATCAAGTACCAAGTAGTGAATACTCGTTTACATTGGAGAAGGCACTAAGTTGTTCAATACACATTTAGGTACTGTTAGACTATATTTCTTGGGTACGAATGGGATGAAACCTCGCAATTTTGATAATATAGCCTTGGTACCAGGTGCCAAAGCGAACATTCTCAACGAATTTTATCTGAAAAGGTTATCAAATTTTAGAGAGGCCAAGGGCGAGTATAGATTCGTTGTGTACAAACACAAACTGGTGGAAATAGCCCACGCAGTAAACGGAGCGTACCACTTACGCCACAGAACACTTGCGGGCAGAGCGAATGCCTTATCGGAACATGCAAGGATCGCGTGATAGCGAGCCAAGTATTACCATCCATATAGACACCAATGGGCCCATGAAGACGATCGATGTGTACGGAAACGTCGGCGCTATTCACTACTTTCTTAGTAATATTGATGATCAGTCATCTTGGCGTTGGAGCTTTGTACTCAGCAACAAAAAGGAAGTTAACGTGAGGGCAAGTTCACGATCCGTCGGATTCGATCGGACGGGGAAACCGAATTTGTGAAGAAACCATTCAAGGATTACTATGATGACAAGTGTACTGTTTTCCGACAATCCAACAAATACGCTCAGAAGAAAATGGAGCTTCAGAAAGAGATCATCAGAGCAAACTCAGCAAAGTGCGATGCGCAACGAAGGATGCTGATATGCTTGCACGATGGTGGCCTGAACCACTCATGTGCAGGACTTATGTACAGAACCGTACGCCGATGACAAGGCTACACAACAAAACACCATATGAAACGGCGTATGGCAAACCTCGAGTAATTTACAAACATGTTCCAGAGGAGATCAGACCAGACAAGAAACTGTCCACTCGGCGGATAAAATACAGGCTGCTGGGGATATCTGAAGATGCCAAAAGCTATAGACCGTTGGATATATATAACACCAAGTTTACAGAGTGTAGACACGTGTTGTTTGACACAACAAAGTGTACTCACATCATTAACCCTTTGGTTCCCGACGTCGTAAGTTACGACATGATCAAAAGTCAATGTCGTAACTTACGACATAAAAAGCAAAACAATAGAGATTGGCTCAACCAAAGATTCCCCTTACTTTAATCAAGTCAATTTCAGCTCAAACAAAAATAAGATCGAAGAGGTCATTCGAGAAATTTCAGAAACGGGGCAGTGTTGAGGGTTGGTCAGTAGGGTAAGGGGATCAGAATTGGGGAGTGAGTTTAGGACCTGTCATTTGAGAATTCGCAGGATGATGCGCATCTGATCCAGTCGCCGCAGCAAGACCGCTGCATTCGTTGCTGTTGCACGCGACATCGAATTCGAGCATTTTTGGCGGCAGCTACGGGCGGCAGGCTGGACGGCTAAACGACCAAGCGGCCTCGAGACTGAGTGGAGCTACTCCAGTCTAGATGGCACAAGCGTATATGCGAATTGGTAGGCGAGAGCGCGGTTGTAGCTCACGCACTCACTGTGGGCTTGCTGGACGAGAGCGAAAGCGCCGACGTCCGTAGTGTGGCTAGGAAGATCCCAGCGAGCGAGTTTGAAGCTGAACCTAACATCGAGAGTGTAGTGCAAATTGACGAAGAGCAACATGTGTCCGACGACAGCGTCCGAGTATCACAAATCGACACAAGCGTTTAGCTTTCGCAGCGAGCAGTGGATGCGCTGTTGGATCTTCGAGCGAATCAGAAGTCGAACTCTCGCAGGCCGCAGTACCGAGGGCATTCGATCTCTCGCAGAGCGATCTACTACTTGACGCATCGCAGCAAGTTGCCGCAGAAAGTCTACAGCTGTTGCCGGAGGCGTCCGGAGTCGACAGCGAGACTAATCAAGACGAAGAACGCACAGCTCCGACAGGCCGTGTGCTACGTCCGCGGTCTAACGTAAAGAAGGACGTCAATTTCATCGCGGAGGATGAGAACCCGGGCGACTATGAGAGTTTTAGTTCTAGTAAGAGCGACGGCGCTGATGATTACGACGATGACGACGACCCCGAGCCCAACTCACATGATGATGACGATGACGGCCTTTCCGAGAACGACGCAATGCAGATGGACAAAGCTTTCATTGCGTCGCTTCTCATTGGCAATGACGCACTCGACAGACAGGCCGCAAGTCGGCGCGATAACGCGTTACGTGGCGTGGAATGGATTCCGGTATCGTCGGCGTTTGAGGTGGGTGTACCAGCCTATTCAGGTTTAAACATAGAACTAGCGTAGCCGATCGCCGAGTTGCGTGACCTGTGCCACTCTCCACTCTCCACTTCTGTCTTTCTTCTATCTCATGCCGAAGTCACTATGGGATATGGTAAGCGTTGAGACAAACCGGTACAATCTGCAGCAAGTCGACAGACGCGCGAGAGCAATACAAGCAAAGCAAGTCAAGCGGCGACGTGAGACATCAATCAAATTCGTCGTAGTATGCCCGCAGAAGAGGCGCTTCGCAGCCCACTGGTCAATGGTTGGAGACGGTGCGATTCCTGCTGGCAACCTTGGGCGATTTATGGGGCGCAATCGATGCCAGGATATCCTCCGTGGCTTGCACTTCGTCGACAATTAGGCAGACTGCACTCGCGACAAGCTTTGAAAGCTTCGACCTGTCGTGACCAAAATACAACAGCGCTTCTTGACTGGATGGTCACTCTCCTCTGTGTTCTCATTTGATGAAGGCGTACTCCCTTCAACATCCAAACGCAACACGACCCGCATGTTCATGCCTGACAAGCCACATCGCTATGGGTCAAAGATGTTTATGACTTGCGATTCAAGAACCGCTTATTGCCACAGGTATTCTTTTTTAATTCTTTTTTTTTAAGTCGTAACTTACGACTTTATGCTGATCATATTTATAATATGTTGTATCTTCCTAGATTTGAGCTCTACGCAGGCAAACGCAATGCTGGTGACCGCGGCGAGAGCGCATTCGACCACAAGACAGGTGCTGCCGCTGTTGTTTGGAACTTGAAGATCGTGCTTGGGTTCCATGCTCGGCACCAGTGGCACACTGTTGTTGTCGACTGCTTCTATTCGTCGATTCTGCTGCTATCGAACTGCTTAGCATGAGTGTGTACGTGATGGGCACCATCATGACCAACAGACTTGGTCTTGACAAGAACATCAAAGAGAAACGCCAAACCAGACCAGTGACCATCCCGCGCAGCTCTTTTACATTCTCCCGCTCCGTCGCCGTCCCCAACATGGTTGCTTTTCATTGGTGGGATCGAAAACCCGTGCAGAAGTAGTGCACGTGTGCTCCGTTGACCGAGTCGACAATCGGCAGGAAGATCAAGCAGTTTGGCGCAATCACAGTACCATGCCCGACGGCTGTAAACGACTATCAGCGCTGGATGGGCGGAGTTGATGTGCACGATCAACTCCGCCTGCAAAAATACTCACTGCAGACTTCGACCAATTTCAAGAAGTATTACAAGAGCTTGTTCTTGGGATTTGTGGACCTGTCGATGGTCAATGCCTATATATCGCACAAAGAGGCGGCAAGGATCACGGGAATGACAGCTATGAAGCTTGGCGAGTGGTACGGCATCCTCCAAAATGCCGTTTTTGCAACTCAAGGCCGAAGAGATTGCCGGGGTAGTTACGACACCACCACTATCTAGTGAAAGGCGAAAGCGTGCTCCCGGTCGTCTCATACACGCACCCGAGCAGGCCGACGACTGGGAGACAGTCAGTGGTGTCCAGAAGCGTCGGCAGTGCTCCTGCAAGGTGTGTGGACTCAACGCAAGAAGAAGTCGCTCGCGACAACTTTCTTTTGCGAACGCTGCTCGATCGATGATGCAACAAAATCCGTCATGAGTACAATGGCACCGCCAAGGCGTGCTTTGAAATATGGCACGACGACTTTGAATGTGGTCTAGCGATTCCACCTACCTTGGGGAAGCGAGTAGTCTTGCGTCGACCAGGACAAAACGCTGGCGAGCGAAAGGAGACACGACGAGAACTCCAGCTTGGTGGCGGTGGTGGGGAAGAAATGTGACTGCGGAAGCGAGTAAGAGTAAGTACTTCCTGCGTCATGATGAGTGTAAGCTTTCGTCAGATCGTAATCAGCTTTCTTTGAATCGATGAACCTTTTGTATCTACCTTTCTGAACTGTCTGGCTTCAAAATGCAACAATATGGGCCTTATCTTTTCGGCTTCATTTTAATTGGGTGGAAGTTACGACATTGAAGACACCATGGTGATCGCAAAGGTGCATTTTGTACGACATAATTCGAGACTGTTTCTGAAAACTTGTACACCTATCCCCAAGTGGACGGATGAGCTAATACAAAATTGAAGGTATCACTTACGTCGTATAATACGACATTCGTTAGCGTGTTCCTAGCACTTTTTTTCGGGACACAGTGAACTAAACAGTCTTTTCCAAAACGGTCCGCAAACTTGAATACGGATACCGTAGAGAGTCGGAAACACGTTCGTGAGTCAAATTTGGACGACAGAGGAGAGACCACAGGACCAGCGGGAGCTGTATTAACAAAGAACACAGATACATTAATTTCGTCAAAACGCCGGAGGACTCCAGCAACAGTGGGAGTACCACCAATGGAACGACATCAACGTGAGCGTCGTCAACCTAAAAGGTACAGCGACTACGAGAGTTTTCATGCGCACATACAGCTGGCAAATGTGGCTGATATTTAGGAGACCAAAATTAAGCCACCCAGAACATTTGAAGAAGCATTAAGAAGCCCCTACCGAACTCGAAATGAAAATGAGCACTTGATAGCGGGTTTAGGTCACTTATGGAAAATGGCACTTGGCGCTTCGTGAAGTTACCACCGGGAAGACACGCCCTACCATGTCACTTGGTACTTGCGATCAAGTACTTTGCAAATGGATTAGTTGAGCGATTTTAGGCACGCCTTGTCGCTCAAGGCAGCTATAAGGAGTTCGGAGTTGACTGTAACGAGGTATACGCGCCTGTTGTACGATCTGAATCCCTGCGTATAGAATTAGCAATCGGAACGATTCTTGATAGTCATATCCATCAGATATGTGTTCAGACGGCCTTCTAGAATGGAGCCATAAAAGGTGATCAGACCACATACATGAGACAACCGCCTGGTTATGCCAAAAAGGAAGAAGGGGGACTTGTTTGCAAACTTGTGAAGAGTATTTACGGTGTCAAACAAGCTCCTCGGATTTGGTACAGTATCCTTCATGGCTTTCTAAAAGCTATGGGTTTTGTCCGATGCAATAAAGAGTACTGCATCTACGTACAAAAATGAGAGATGAATGTGTGGTCGTTGTTGTCTACGTAGATGACCCGACGATCATATCTCGCGATCTGAAAATGATCCAAAAGCTGAAGAAGGAACTTTCAGCGAGGTTCAAAATGAAAGATCTGGGTAGTATTATACTACTACCTGTTACGTAGGCAGTTTTTTCCTGAGCCCCTTTTACGCTCCATCTCCCTAACCACAGGTAGTAGAAAACAGTCATTTTTATCCCTTTTCGCTTAACAAGTCCATTACTCACTCACAGACAAAGCAAGTACACCAACTACCCAGGAGAATCAACAGGGGCTCTGAGGGGCTCTGAGGGGCTCTGAGAGTAGCATCACTTTTTCTTAGAACAGTAAGGGTACCCCCTGTAAGAAAATTCAGAAATATACAAAATATGCAAATCAAAATACAAAATACAAAGTACATATATCGTGGTCTATAATATGTACAAATTTTTTATCAGAATGAATCAGTTTGTAAAGTGGATGATCCTGATATAACTTTCTACTAAGTATAAATACTATTCAAATTTTTATCGTACGTACAATATACTTTTCCGAAAAAATGTTGCCGCACGAAATTAAAGGATTACAAAAAAACTAAACATCCCAATTAAAAAATGGGGTGATGACTATCGAGTCAAAATCCAAAATAAGCGCGGGCGTGCAGTATGGGTATCAGATATTTCTAAACCATCTACAAAAGAACTGATTGCAAAGCTATACCCAAAAGCATTCTCCGGTAAAGCGTCAGTTTCGGATAGATTAATTGCTCTTAAGAAAGCTGTATCAAAATCCCAAACAACTTATAAAACCAATAAGGTGCGAACGTATGAGAGGCATACGTTTGAACATATGTGAACGAAGGATGTGCTAAAAAGTCTGAAAGATACACTACAATCACAAAAGAAGGCTTTCAAGGTATCTATTCAGCTCGGATACAATTTGATTAACATTAATACTGGAGCAAAGAGATATTACCCACCAGCTTGGAATACACGTATCTCTGATAATACGATCGCTATCAATAAAAGTCTGATATTCAAACCAAAATTATTGATATGATGAATGCAGCAAACATCAGATATCCATCGAGTGCATACAAACTTGATGAAATTACTTCTATATCAGCAACGATTTTCTATAGGGATCATCGACTTGGAGATAGCAACATTGTTATCCCTGATGTAATCAAGAAGAACAAACACGTAATCAACTTTCCAACAACAAAGGATAAATGTGTTTTCCATTGTATTGCATACCATCTACAAACGCAAGGGAAAGATTACAATAGAATCAATGGTCTTGTAAAGGACAGATTCAAGCAGTATTGTCAGTATAAGGGTATTGAATATTCACTTCCATTATTAAATCATTCGAGCCAGTTGATATACTCCAGTTCGATGAGTTAGAACAATGCTTTGAAATCAGCATTGATGTTCACGGTATGAACATTGAAACTGGTGAGATGAGTTTTATCCGTGAATTTGACAACTGTTATACAAACAAACTAAACATTTTGGATTACAATTGGCACGCAATGTATATTCCACGAGTTGATGAGTTATCGAGTAAGTATCCTTGTAATGACTGATATGATTTTTGGTGATTGGCAGAAGCTTGCAAACCACAAGAAGACTCAATGTAGCGTTATGACTAAAGAACGCTTTTGTCATTATCCAACAGCATATAAACCAGCAGCTAACAATATTAAGAGTCTGCTATCTATATACCGAATCAATGGTGTAAACCATTATTTGGATCATTTTATTGATTATGATTTCGAAGCTATTTTGATGGACATCGATGAGCGACGTGGAGGTTCAACTACATACACAAGCAAGCACGTACCAGTTAGTGTATCTGTGTGTGATAGTTTAACAAACGCAGTAAAATGCTTTATTAGCAATGATCCAAAAGATTTACTTGAACAGATGTTTGAATATATTCATTCTATCGCTCGTGATATTTATGAATATAACACAAGTAAATTTGAAAATCTATTCAAAGCAATTGGCGACAGTGAAAATGATTTCGAAACACTTACAGAAATGTGTCAGCAAGTGCCATTACTCGGCTTCAATTCAGGTAGATATGATTTGAACTTAATCAAAAAAAAATTATGCACCGTTTTGAAACCAGAGACGATAAAATGGTTATCAAAAACCCTTCGTATATGTGTATCTCAACTGATAACTTAAAAATCCTTGATATCAGCAATTACCTTCCAGCAGGCACATCGTATGATTGGTATTTGAAAACGTATCTCGGTGGCTGTAAATGTGAAGACAAGGTTCGTTGTACGTGTGGTCTGTCTAAACGGTTCTTTCCATATGAGTACATTACATCGTTCGACAAATTGAATGAACGTGACTGCCCACCAATTGAAGCATTTGATTCAAAATTTAGATCTACACAGATGCCAAAAGACGACTATGAACGAATTAAATTTGTTTGGGAGCACTATCAGATGAAATCAATTAAGGACCTTTTGATTTGGTACAATAACCTCGATGTTAAACCGTTCATTGAAGCCGTCAAGATTCAATGCAAGCAATACACGAAATTTGGTTTGGATATGTTAATGGATGGTGTTAGTCTCCCAGGTTTAGCTGAAAAGGTTATGTATCAAACATTATACTCTCAAATTAAACAAATCCCACAAACCGTAGGAACTCAGTTTTGCTTCCCAGAAAGACGATTCAACGGCTATAGAAAGCAAGATAGTGATGCTAAACGTAAATTTGATATGACCATTGAGCACCTAAATAATTTACTAATCGAGCAAAAGTTCTCTTGCTATCATTGTGGATGCGCTTTATCAAATGAAAACGCTTCAGCAGATCGAATTGATAACACTAAAGGACACATTGATGGGAATATTGTTATGAGTTGCATTGAGTGCAACGTCGCTCGCAAGGATATGTTTATTGGTAAGTTTAGGTATATGAAAAAGATTGAATTCAACCAAGATCGTTTGGTGTGGTCGATTGATAGCAAAAACAAAGACATCTTTCACAAAATGAAAGCCAATATTGCAGGTGGACCTTCCATCATCTTCAACCGCTATGCCAAGCGTGATGAGACTTACATCCGCAACTCTGACAAATTGGTTAAGAAAGTCATTGGGTACGATGCAAACGCTTTATATCTATGGGCACTTGGAAATGAAATGCCTTGTGGAAAGCTATCAACAATCGCTCCGTATGATGGTATTATTGATGGCATCGAAGCAGATAAACTCTTTGGATTCCTTGAATGTGATATTGAAACACCAGAGCACCTGAAAGAGTATTTCAGTGAAATGACCCCTATCTTCAAAAACATTGAAATCGATCCAACGAACAAAGACATTGTAGGCAAGCATATGTATGATTACAATATGACTCGTGAAGCACCAAACCGATTGAAATCCAAAAAGCTTATTGGTTCATATTTTGGAAGTAAAATTCTAATCTACATCCCGTTATTGAAGTGGTACTTGGCGCACGGGATGGTTATCACTAATACATATTCATTCATCAAAGCCGCATCCCATCGTCCATTTGAAAAGTTTATGGATAAAGTATCAGACGCACGTCGCTCTGCAATCATACTCTGATTCTTGTTAAAAGGTGATTCTAACAAGAATCAGAGTATGATTGCAGAGATGATGAAATTGATTGGAAACAGTGCCTTCGGTAGAAGTGGTATGGATAAGTCTAAACACAAGGAAACCAAATACGAAATGTGTGACAAGTCTATTGCTTCTATGGTTGAAATGAATCGGTTCTTTGACGTTGAAGAGTTAGGTGATTCATTTGAGATCACTTTGAAAAAGAAATCTATGAAATTAAACAATCCAATTCATTTTTCGTTGCTATCTATCAGTTAGCCAAACTCCGAATGCTTGAATTATATTACGATTGCATCGACTACTACTTCGATCGTTCAGATTTTCAATACCAGGAAATGGATACTGATAACGCATACATTGCATTCAGCGACGAACAACCATTTGAAAATCTTATTAAACCAGAGCTACGAGATCACTTCAATCAACATAAATATGATTGGTTTCCACGAGATGATTCGAAAAAGAACGCTGCATTTGATAGACGAAAACCTGGTTTATTCAAAGAGGAATGGCGTGGTGATGCTATTGTCTCATTGAGCTCTAAGAACTATATTTGTTATCAAGCAGATGAAAATAATAAACAGAAGGTCTCAGCAAAATGTGTCCAGCAAGGTGGGAAACGCAACGAATCAGTGCTAAGTCCCGAATCATTTGAAAATGTTGTTCGCAATCGTATCACATTGAATGCAACCAATAAAGGCTTCCGTGTTGATAAGCATAGCAAGAGTATTATCACGTATGAGCAAACGAAAGTAGGATTGAATTATTACTATGATAAACGACAAGTTCTCTCGGATGGTATATCAACGATTCCATTAAACATTTAAAACATTTAACTATCGATACGCTACTACATCAACTCTACTATGACCCCAAAACGGGTTTCATATCAGCTAACAAGCTGTATCACAAAGCGCAAGCAATTGACAACTCCATAACCATAAAGCAGGTTAAAGAATGGTATTCAAAGCAAATAGACATTCAACGTTTCAAAGATCAGAAGCAATCGCTACCACTTTTTAAAATAGCATCGTACAATCCAAACTCGTGGCAGATGGACTTGGCATTCTACAAGCAACAACCATATCTAACCATAATCAATATCAATGCACGCATCAGATACGCTAAACTGTTGACAGATAAAAAGGCAACTACTGTATTTAACGCATTACAGCAGTTTGTTAAGACACATAAGGTGAAATAATTACATCTGATAATGGCAAGGAGTTTCTAAACAAAACTGTACAAGACTATTTCAAATCAAAGAACATTGAGCACTTCAATAATGAACCAGGTGATCATAACACAATGGGTAAAATAGAACGTTTCAATAGGACGTTAAGCAACGACTAATAAAGATTGATCCACCAAAGCTTACACAGAAATTACTGATGGATGTCATTAGTAATTATAATAGCACAGAGCATAGTGCAATCAACGCAACTCCCAATGAAATGAGAGGGGAAGTTATTGGATCTGATATTGAACACAACCAAGAGCCAAGCAGGGACGTTTCAAATGAATTTTTAGTAGGTGATAGTGTGTTGTACAAACTACAGCCAAAATCGTTTGCTAAAGAATCTGTCAAATGGAGTAAAACGGTATATAAAATCGTTGGTATTGATGGTTATCGAGTAGAAATTGGATAAAAAACAATCATACACTATACAAACCACACGGGGAACTCAAGCTTGTCAAAGCGAATGCAACGGAAGTACCCATTGAAAACAATCAAATCTGGCACGAGGAAAAAATTGTTGAGCATAAGACGTTGAGAAATGGTAAGAACAAATATTTGGTCAAATGGTTTGGATTCAAAGAACCTACATGGGAGAATTAAGACAACCTGCGATTAATAAATAAAAACAAAATGTCAACTGTTGAAAGGAATATTTCGGATCCTCTTAGCCTACCAATTAAATTATTATATTTTTATGATTATATTCCGATTAAATATAAACAGAACATCCGCCATGTTTCCAAGTTTTAAAAACATCAGTGATCGCCAAGAGAAGCATAGAGCGCTGTTAGCAAAGGCTAATAGAGATATTCAAATCGAGAACGCCAAACAAGATGCATACAAACAGACTCTATGGGCATCTGATGCCGATAAAAATATAGCGTTATCTACTCCAAGAACCACTGATAATATGGCATTAGATCTACCTATTGCTACCTTAGTTATAACTCAACCGACTCCATCAGCTACTTCACCAGCCCCACCAGCTCCACCAGCTCGTCCGATTATGACAACTAGTGGTACTCAGGTGAATATTTCAAGTAAATATCAGCAAATGCTTGAAGAAGATCTTCGTAGTCATATCCTTAATCATAACGATAGAATTGTACGACTATACAATGAAGCTAACTCAATGTTTCAAACACTCGCAAATCATTCGAACAATTGAACGAGTCGCATCGATTAAATGTGAATCAAATGAGAGCTATGGCACAAGATTTTGAAGCCGGTCGTCAATTATATCTAAATTTAGAGCAACACACTGATAGCATTCAATCTCATAATGACTTACTCCAATCTCATAATGAGAGCCTTCAATCGTATATTACTGAATCCAGTATCCCACTTGAAAAGTTCAATGAATTAAATAGTGGTTATTCACAATTGGGAGAATTGTATGTTGCATTGCATGCTGGATACAATGTACTATTACACGACAAAATGTATCAGCATCGCAATATGAGAAGGTTATTAATGAATTGAAACGCGTTAATGCAATTGAAACTGCTCGTGTGCTTGAAATGCAAGAAAAGCTTCTCAAGTCATCTGTGAGTGCATCTGTATCTAAAAACGTTAGATCAACGATGAACACTCCTAAAGCGCTAAAAGAGTATATGATCAAGAAAGGTATTACAGAAACCTTTGCAGCTACTAATGTTGGTATAATGTCCAGAAACGTAAAATTTATAATCAATGATGGCAAGCTTTATCGTTGCGATATAAAAGATAATTCTGATACTTTGATTGAAAATGGCCAGAACCCAGATAAAATCAAAGCATTCAACTTCGTTTGGACCATCATTGCTATCAAACATAATAAGCCAGTTGGCTACAAATTAGTTGGAAATAAACTGTTAAAAATGGAATATGATGCAATTATGGAATCAGGAAAACGTCCAACACGCGAAGATAGCCGACAAGCGCGCGCTAATATGTCTGCAGCCCGTGCTAATTTGCCGCCAATTGATTCACCATTACCTGACTACGAAGAAATGAAACCTCTTACCCCTGTGAGACCGAACTCTGCTGTACCAGATCATTTACTCCATTCTGAAAAGCGTAGAGCTTTACCGAGTATTACCAATCCAAGCTCTATTACAACACCAGCCGTTAGACCGCGTAGTGATACCTTTTTATGATAATTCATCCCCACAAACTCCAACAGCAAAAAAAATTCATCGAGGTGGCCGGCTAATTGAACGCGGAATGATTGGAGCTGGCAAATTTTCCACCAAGGTGTCGTGTAAAAATTTATCAGAAATTGAAGGGAGTGGTACTGCAAGTGATCGGAACTATAAACGCATTGGAAGCAAATTTATTCGAGTGAAAGACTTGTTCGATAATAAATTGAAATTAGTATACCCTAATTGCAGTGGAGTGGTTCCAATTAGGTCAATTAGTCGTGAGTTATCTGATCTAATGAAAGACTTTATTCACGATCAAATAATCAACCAGCAGCAGTATGAAAAGCTATCAATCAATGACCAACGACTCTTTCACGATATTATCAAAGCAACGTATCTACAATATACATTCAAGAAACCTCTCCAGGAACCACGAGAGCGACTACAAGCGGAGTTTGACAAATTGCGCGGAGAGCTGATGTTGGGCAATGACAACCCCGATCTGATCAAAGGATTGAAATCGTTATCAATTGATTTGTATACTCAAAAGATGCTATCCGATTCTGAATTCAGAGAAATTTTATCTGCTTTGATATAATAGCAAGATGATTTACGTTAACCCACGATTCCCAAAAACTAAACGAGGCTATAACAAAGCAGCCAATGACAACATTGATAAATTAAAATCAATTATGGAAAAGTTGACAGTGAAGCCAATTAACTCCACCGAAAGTACGTTAAGCAAACCAGTAGCACACTCAGGAGGAGGGGCGTACGTATGCTTTAGCGAAAAAAGAAACCAAAAACCTTTAAGCTATAGTCTAGCTTTCAGCACTTGCAGCTCTCGTAGTATTTTTTTATGATAGAGCAATTGATTACTGACAATTGACTATAATCAAGTGAATATTGAGCTCCTTCGATATCCGTATCGGGATCTTCAAAATGCATATTATCGTTTTCTCTGATATTGATCATCTCTCCAGCTATCGATAGCACGTCTTGGGCAATCAGTCCAATGCACGTCTTGGTTAAATTGTACTTCCATTTATACGATTTCGGCTGCAATTGAATGTACTCATCGATATCGATATCAAAATCAACAATATATGTTTTAAGCCGTCTATCAGATGAACTATAGACAATATTCGCTTTGATCGGTTGCGCAAAATTTGCGCTTAAATTATAAAATAACTGGTAGGTCCAATGCCTAAGTTATTCCACGTACCGCTGGTAATATCATACGATCTAATATTTGTACCACCACCCCTAAACTAAACGATGCACTCCCAGCAACATTGATATATGAATTAACCTACGCATTACCATTTACGTATAAATTATAACTTGGATTTGGTGTAGTATTAATAGCAACGTGATTTCCACAGTCCATAGTTAGAGCATTACTTGTGCCGTATGGATTAAATGTAAGAAAGTTATTTGTACTGCCAGCACCACCCGATGGAGTCCAGGTTAATGTATAGCAATTATTAGTACTAAGATTATTTCCAAATCTCATAGAAACGCAAGTAGATCCATTAGTACCATCTAAAATGTTCATTGACTATCAGCTGTAGCAGCATTAGATCCAGTTGTAAGTGCATAACTAGCTAAGATTGTGCCAACTACGTGGAACTCTTTAGCAGCACTGAAAGTATTTAGTCCTACATAGCTTGAACTATTGGAAAAATATAGCGAGCCGGTAGCTGTACCGCTATTAGAATTACAAGCTGAGATTACTAGAGATGAGGAAGCGCCCGTGTATATTCGCCAGTGTTGTGAGCTATTTTTAACCAAATCCATTCGAAGACTCGTATTACCATAAGTAGCCTCAGTATTAACCAATTTTAGCATTGTACTACTATAATTAAAATAATTATTCTGTAGCACTAATCCACCTGAGCTGTCTGACTATCCATATAGAAGCAACTATCAGCATTTAGAAAATACAATTGATTTGTTCCCATTTTGATACAATTAGTGGTTGAAGTCCCAGCAGCAAATGTAATCGCATTATTAGAATCAGTCGTTAGAGCTTTACTTGCTGTTACCGTACCAGCGGTAATCGATGTGATTAGATATGTTCTAACCTGCGTTCCACCCACATAGTAAGATCCAGCAACATTGATATCACCTGTTATTGAAAATTTTTGGTATTCGTGATATCGCGATTAGCATCCAATACTAATGCTTTACATGCAATTGCAGTACCTGGCGTGATATTATTTATATAGGTTAGTCTGCTATCTAGTGAGCTATCACCATAAAAGCTTGGATTGTAAGTCGTAGAGGGGAAGGTTGGATTTGAACCAATAAAGCCACTAATTGCTAATTATATTTGTTTCAATATATCAATCATGAATAATCAAAGATGAAATTATATTTGTTTCAATATATCAATCATGAATAATCAAAGGTGCTGCTCTCCCAAAGGAATTTCAATCTAAATTTCACGGGATCAATAAAGATTTGAACATACAGAAGCTGTTCAGAGCTATTATTCTTGCTCCGTCGTTTGCTGGTAAAACTAATTTAGTTGTGCATATCATAAAGCATAGCCCGCATATCTACAGCCATTTACACCTGATTGCTAGGAATCCAGACCAGGAGCTATACGATAATATGAAAGAAAAGCTGGCTGGATTCATCACAATTTATGACCCAGCTAACCCTCCCAGCGTTGATGATATCAAACAAATGGGTCGCTTCAATTAGTGGTTATCGATGAATACAACAATGATAAGAACTTACAAAAAAATGTGTTTAGCCATTACTTTACACGTGGTCGTCATAAGCTACTAAGTACAGTTTTCCTGTCGCATTCTTACTTTGCTACAGACAAGATGATCCGATTAAACAGTGAGTATGTGATGACTCTAAAAGCAAATAGTAAGCGAGACCTATCAATGGTTCTAAAAGACTTTAATTTACCAGGAATTGATGAAGCAAAACTAATTGTGGCCTATAACCAAGCTACACGAGAGAAAGGGCAGTTCTTGATGGTTGATAGCGTGCAAGGGCAGTTGAGATACAATTTCAAAAAAATAGTAGATCCAACAACGTTATAATGGTTTAAGCCTTTTTTTCACGAACAAGCAGTTGCATAAGAGTTTGATTATCTATGAACTGTACCGGCCTATCTAATTGATCGGTAATAACTACTGTAAAACTAGAATAAGTACCTGGCGTTAAGTCCAGCCAAGCAAACTCTGGGAAGGATATATCAATGATTTGTCCACTGGTAGTTCCCTGCGTGGTAAAACTACTAAGAACGTCTGATGGAAGAGATAACTTATTATTAATCATACTACATCTAACGATATACGAGCTAATAGGATTAATACTAGGTACAATATTAGACAAAAAACTCTGTACAGTGCTTGCGGGAGCTGCTGGATACGTACCAGCGGTATATCCGATAACTGAACTAAAGTTATTAGCAACAGTGATTCTCATTGTTGCTGCGCTTGATGGAAGTCCAGTACCTCCACCACTGTAAAGTCCAGTCGTTGGTCTAGGGTAGCCAGTTGGTAATGCGGTTGGGACTACTGCAAAATCAATTTGGCACGCATAATAAACACTATTCGCGGAAATTTTCATATAGAAGACATTGTTTCCACTCCCATCAATCAAATATGCACCTGCTGCGATCAATTGATTCTGAATATATGTATTCATATCATTGTAGGACTAGTAGCTATCTGGGAGTGTAATAACTAAATTCGATGTTGTTCCAGCCGTTGGAATAATGAGAGTAAAAGTGGTATTGTTATACATTGATGAGTTAATATTAGCTGCTGAGTTGTACATCTGTAATTTTATCAGAGCAATTTCATGATTATTAAACCCTGCGCCTGTGTACGGAAAGTCGAACTTGAGTGTATTGTTGAAGTTGTTTTGTACGACGTGCTTAGAACTCAATGTAATTATCGATGCCATAGTTGCTCTTACTTGTTTATTTTATATTTAGCTAATTAAATTACATTTGACTTATGAAAGTAAAAATGATCCACCTTTCTTACTTCCACGCTTCGCACGTACAGCAACCATACGAGCTTTAGCTTCCGGAGATCCCTTCCTTGGAAGTTTAACACCTGTTAATGACTTTAATCCACTACGGGCAACTCCTGCAAGTTCTGGTGCACCAAAAGCCGTTGCTAAGGCAGGAACAGCACTATCAGCAACTTTCGAGAGAACAGGTTTGATTACGTCCCAATTGTCTTTACCGAAGTCATATACCGATTTGGCCGCACCTTTCAACCAACTCCATACGCTACCTCCTTTCTTATGCATTAGATCATGATGAATGGCTCCATCACAAATATGTAATCGTACCCACATCCACGCTTCTTGGATGATTGAACCTTTTTATAGTTTTCTGGGTGTACATAAAATTTTTGCGAGCCACCTTTTAGTTGAGCAGCAGTTAGAGTAATGGGCTTACCAGCAGCGGCTTTACGCAATTGCGCTTGAGTTTTATCGGTCGAAATTCTTTGTAGCAGCTCATCGTATCTGTAAATTCCGAAGGAATTCGAAGTATCTTCTCTGTTTTCGATTTATCGAAAACTCGAAGCGATACTGGTTATCTTATATTCTATTATATTACAGTAAATAACTAAATAACGTTGATATTTAAATTAGTAAAGCCGTCAAGCAAATGTAGTTTATTTTTCTGATTTGCGTACAGCCAAAGCATACACCAAATCCCATACCATTCACTGTATGTTCCTTGATATTGAACCTCACTGTATGGTAAGTCTCCTAACTTAGTATCTGCTCCTTCCCCGATTGGATCGAAAATACCTTCGATTATAAACGCAGCACCAATGTCCGACTTTGTTAGAGTCGCCCATTAAAATTAAAAATGATCCCTTATTTGGCAGAGGTTTAGAGCGAAGCTCTGAAGCCTTTGGCGCAAGAGCAAGCTCTCTTGCCGTCAGGTTATTATTTATTACACTAATGGTAAATATCCCATTACTCCAATTTGATCAGCTAATTCAATCAAGTCGTGGTCAGACGTAATTGATTTAATTAATTTCGAACTCATATCTATACACAATTATATAAGATCGAATATATCGTTTTAACAATATACAGTAATAATGGCATCAGATAGTGTCCAATTATCCGATCAACTCCGAGGCTCCAAAAAAGATTTACGACTCGTGTCTGTAGTTGATGGTAATCAAGGCTCGTATACCAGTGGTTTAATTACTATTGACGCAACGAATCAACTCAATGGTAGGAAAGGCTTTGCGAGTCTTCACGATGGTTATCTAACTATCCCATATGTCGTAACTCTCCAAAATAGTGGAGCTGGTGCTACTGCTACTGCGGCAACGCGTCTATGTGTCGCTCCTAATGTGGTGTATGGAACATTGTAGATTCTATGAGTGTTGAACTCAACGGTAAACAGGTCATTTCTGAAGGAGATTTCAAACTATACATTAATAATATTCGTGCGATGACTGAATGGGGTCTGGATGAAATTAGTTCTCACGGTGCGAACAGTTTCTGTTATCTGGATGATTGGTCGTCTATTGGATGGGCAAATTCAACCGGAACTGCTGCGGCAACAAATAGTGGTGATGGGTACATTGCTAACTGTACCAATACAACTGCT
The DNA here is from genome assembly GCA_023335875.1 of Elongisporangium prolatum. NCBI lineage: Eukaryota > Oomycota > Peronosporomycetes > Pythiales > Pythiaceae > Elongisporangium > Elongisporangium prolatum. Next base: position 21,060 of record JAADVW010000395.1, read on the forward strand.
GCTGTTGCAACTGCATCAGGAGTACCTACTCTTGCCCAAAATGATGGACTAACTAACCGCGGTATTGCTAATCCACCTCCAGTAGCTGTCAAATATGGTTCGTTTGGATGGCCAACACTTAGCCAAGCCGCATCGCCAACAATGGCACTCCAAGGTGGTAAAGGCGCTTTCGTTGCTGGTGCATCAGGAGCTGCTGGCGTCATGATGGGTACCTGGTATTGTATACACAAGATTCGTTTAGTTGATTTACATCCTCTATTCAAAGAAATCGACCTATTAGCAAATCCTCAACTAAAGCTTCGACTTCGTATGAATGCTGGATATACTGATATTGGATTAATGGGTGGAGCTTCTCCCATTATGGCTCTAAATAGTACTACTATGACATCTGGATAAACGGTTCCTGTCATGCTTGCTGCCGCTTCAGCTGGTAGTGCTATGGCGTCTGTATTATCACAACATCGACTACAACAACGTTCCGTTTAGCATTTGGTCCATTAGTTAACAATATCACGAATACCATTGCGTCGTCGGGTACTTACTTCCCATATACCACTTGCCATCTAAACATTCCATTTTATGATATTGTTGATCCACGTGCTATTATTAGCAAACCAGTTAAAACAATTCGCTATCTCGATTCGTACGCGCAGTACTTTAAAACGCGCGCGGGTACCGGTATCCAATCGGCGCAACAAAATGTTGGATTCAATTTCCAACTTAGTGCATCACTTAAAAACGTTAAATACATTGCGTTAATCCCATTTGCCGAAACGTCTGCTAATCATTGGAGCAATTCGTCAGCTAATAACGTTGAACAATTTCAATCGCCATTTGACAGCGCTCCATGGACTTATCAACCAGGTAGTGCAAATCGGTAATACTAATGTTTTCCCCGAATCTCACGAATATGATTATGAGAACTTTATGGATGAATTCAGCAAACTGAATGCTGTTAATGGTGATTTAAGTCATTCCTTAGCCAATGGATTAATTGATATCAAGAAATGGGCTACGGTACAACGGGTGCTAATTGCTGATTGCTCGCGTTTTACTGATCGCGATGTTCTACAGAGTATTCAGGTACTTGGTACAAATGCTGCATGACAAGGAAGTAATTTACTTGTCCTCGTCGTATATGAACGAGAGCTTGAACTCGATTTACTCACCGGTGAAGTCCAAAGAGCGGATTAGCCTGCTGGCAGCCGGCATCAGAGATGCCTCGGGTTCCTCTGGAACTTACAGAGAGCTCGCTAGCGAGCCAAAGGCTGCAGAACTTCGCTCTATTGAAACAAGTAAAAAAAGTATGACAGTTATAATATACTAAAAAATGGGATCATTGATTAACAAACCATCGGGCAAGAAGAAGCTCATTATCCACATTAAGAAGGCAGTGATTCGCGATAATCATATTTATTCATTCGGGAAGGATGAGATGGCTGATTTGATCGTTGAAGAGCTAATTAAAGTAAAAAAGTCAGACGTTAAATGATTTTAGAGCGAGCTCGAGAGCCATTGGCTTAGAGAGTGAACTCTCTCGCCTTCAGGCTATTATTAAGCTATATACCCTAAAGCAATAAAATATTCATTATGATCTGAAAATATTATATATTTATCAATTGTATTCATTTTCTTTGGTCAAATTAATTTTTTTATGATACGTCGAGTACGACACTTTACTTGGTGATTAAATTGCTGAGGTTGAGTAATAGAGCGAAGCTCTGAAGCCTTTAGGCTAATAACAGTTGAAACGTATATAGGAGATAAATCATTGATAATTGGAGACTCTTCAGTATCACTATCAATATAAACAATGTCCATAGTAGCATATATTATGTTTAATATAGTTTACTATTAGCATATATCAGAGGCTGCAGCTGTCAGTTGTAGCTATCAGAGGTTGCAGTTATCAGAGGTTGTCGCTATCAGAGGTTGCATCTATCAGAGGGTGCAGAGGTTAGGTTGCATCTATCAGAGGTAGCATCTATCAGAGGCTGCAGATATACGGGTGATGATGCGTGCGGCTCTTAAAATATTCAATACAGTTCCAAAAAAAACAGACGCTGCAACACGCGGTACTGACGGCGGCGCTAGCGCTGTGAATGTTGCTGTGAGCTGCCCCACGCTGCGCCCACGCTGCGCTAACGCTGTTACTGTTTTGACGCATGTGGATTGAACTGGTTGGAAACGGCTGTTGCTGGTAGGAAATGGTTGCGGCTGGTTGGAAGCGGTCGCTGCTGGCTGAAAACGGACGGAATCGCTCACGCAATGGGTCGGAATCGCTCACGCAGCGGGTCGCTGCTGGCTGGAAACGGATGGAATCGCTCATGGGTCGGAATCGCTCGCGCAGCGGGTTGGAAATGGTCGCTGCTGGTCACACAGCTGGTCGAAAGTGCTGCTCTCACACGAAGACAGAATGAAAGACAAGACGGATCAAATGTATTTTATGGAGCTACGACTCATAAATCTAGTACCAAGATGGTGGTCCCTCTCTCAGGTACCGACGGCTGGCGTCCGACAAACTAGATTGACAATAATATCATCGATTTAAGGAGGGTATCAAATTGGATGTCTATCCCTCAGTCTCGAACTTTCCGGTGAGAAGGAACATGGACGAGGTGGAGCTGGAGTGCGCGGTGTATGGCGAAGGAACTGTGTTTCCTCTGACGATCGCACGTGATGTGAAGTGAGCGCGCTGCAGAAGGCTATCGTGAATGAGAAGAAAGACGTCAATCATCGCTTCAACGTTGATCCAGCTACGGTGATGCTGTACTTGGCGCGGGAGGACTACGCGTGGCTCAAGAGCGACCCCACGCTCAAGCCTTTTTTGAAACAAGGACGACAAGACGACAGTGACTATGTGGAGATGATTCCCAACTGGATTATCGGCGAAGATTACCTTGGCGCGAATTTTCAGCCTGGGCGCAAAGAGATTCACGTGCTGGTGGAACTTCCAGCAGCCGCGGCTGGCGTTGCGAGCTCTCAAGACGTGAAAGAACTGATCAAAGCGTCTGTTGGTGAATTACGCCGTTACTCGGCGTTGGGAGTTGATGAGCAACCTGCACACGAGAAGGCCAAGACATCGACTGTCATCAAGGACGAGGATATGACGTCGATTGGGCAGAACTTGAATATCGATGCGTGGCAAGTTGGTGGCATCTCTCTCGACATTCGCCGCGTCGAGTCGGATTTTCCCGACTGGTTTTACGTTCGAAAGGAAACACTGGACATCATCAAGATATTCTTGGCCCAGATGGAAGCGAACCTCAACATTGTGTTTAAGGGGACGCCTGGTGTCGGCAAGAGCATGCTGGTCGTGCTGTTCGCGATCTACATGGCCGTGCGTCAAAGGAAACGGGTTGTGTTGTTTCGAAAGCAGAAGGGGAAAGGATTTTCCTTGTTGTACACGGATGGGGAGAACAAGCAATACTGGCGAATGGGCAGGGCGACGATCAGTGATATTGATCTTGTGGAGAATCAAGACGTCGAACTGTGTCTCGATGGACTCGAGTACGACGACGTTCGACGCCACTTTGAAACGCTCGCACGGTTCCGGTTGCTGGCCACCTCTGTCCAGTACCCCGTGAAGAATGACGACACCCCTGTGCTCCGGCAATGTCTTATGCCATTTTGGTCCCTGTCGGATTTGAACGCGATTGGCGCGCATCGTCAGTGGTCCAAGCACGAAATCAAGGACCAATACTTCTACTCGGGTGGCAATTTGCGCGATTTCTCGTCGACAAAAGAGCTTGCCAAGGATTCGATTGACCAAGCGACTCGTTTGGTTGATTCGAAGGGTGCACAACTTCTCAATACGCAGTATGGGGGTGAGTCGGATCGTCAAGTTGATCGCTTACGGATGACGGGAACGATCACCGTGACTTGGGAAAGTATCTGTACTGCGCCAATTTGATTTGTGTGATCACCTCGGAGTATGCGTTGCGGCGACTTAACAACATTGTGCGGCCATCCTACTACGAGGAGTTGTGGTCCAAGGGTCGCATGCTTGGAGACGACGGGTTGATGGGCATTGCCTTTGACAATTACGTGCATACACTGGCAAGGGATGGAAAGAAGATCGAGCTGCAGGTGAGGGCGTACGACCGCGCGAAAGCGAGACAACATACGTATGCGGCGTTGAATTTTGAAGCCAAGTCGTGCCGCAGCGATGGAATGAATGCAACGGAGTGCGATGCAGTCATGGAAGAACTGTCGACGTCGAGTGACGATTATTGGTATCCCTCCAGTCGCTCTTAGGCGACCATCGATTGTGTTGCCAAGCTGAGTATGGATGGGAAGAGTGACGCGGTGGGGTTGATCCAGATCACGAAGTCCGACCACCACAATATCGATTCGAAGGCGCTTGACAAGTATGCAAAGATTTTTCCGGGCCGCAGCAGATACATTGCGTTGGTGCCAGACAAGGAGACGTGTGATGAATTTCGGCTCTCACCAGCCGATCCTCCAACCGAAGTGCCGTTGAATGTGGCATACATCACAACCTGGGGCCTCTGAGGCCGCTTTTTTTGGTTTTGCAAGTTAAAATCTAGCATTTAATCTCTTGTCGCATCTCGTACGTTTTTTCCAGCGATATGAAACTCCCATCAGCCATCAGAAGTTGTAGCTATCAGAATCTCCACGGTACTCCTACCAGCTATCAGAGGTACCCGATATCAGAACATCCACGGTACTCACCACGGTACTACGAGTAGCAGATATTACTTTTCAAAATAGATATTTATTTAAATTTTTAAAAAGGTATACTCTATACAATATACACCATACACCATATACATTTTTGAAAAATGAGCACTACTTTAGATTTCGGGAAATACAAAGGGAAGTCTATTGAGACCGTTTATGATATTGATCAGGGTTATTCAAGATGGTTATTCAACCAAGATTTATTGATTTCAGAAAAACCAGAGATTAAAGAGTTTCTTTCGAGTAAGTTAGATTCCAATGATAAATCGTACCTATTGAGTTGGGGGAAACATAAAAGTAAGACAATTAAATGGGTTTTTGACAATGATAAACAATACTTTACTTGGATGTCGAAGAATGAATATACTAGAGACAAATGCAAAAAGCTGTTCAGTGAAATTCAAGAGCTATCTAAACCTACTCAACCAGTTTGATGCGAGTGTTTAGCTTACCTCCGTAATTTTTTTTATGTCTCTCATTGTTAGCTTCACGATGAGCATCGTCGTACTCTTTCTGTTTAATTAGAATTGCTGCCTTGTTTTTTTCATAGTATCGCATGTGGGCAGCCTTATGCGCCTCACGGTATTTCTGGTAATTATCTGGTGAGTAGACCATTTTATATTTGTATGTATATACTTTATAGAAAGATAATTCACGTTTGAACAGATAATAAATGCCATCTACTCAACAATTGAAAAGAACGCTTATCAGCGTGAATACTATAAAAAAAATAAGCAACGCTTACAAAAGTATGGTCGACAATACTATAGAAATAGTATGGCTAAAGTTGCTGCAAGTATAGCGATGGTTAGAAGTCGGCAAAGTCTGGTAAATCACGACCATCACCATCACCATCAAATTCTTGTTGCGGTAAGATAGCATCGTCATCAATATCAGCGTAATATTGCATCTCTTCCATAAATATAGTCATATATACTTAGTATTTGCTGTATGCCAAATTAAATCATGATCAGGAACCAATTCATTAAGTCTGATCCAAGCTAATACTTTTCTGTTTGGAACACTCATTTTCAACTTTGTATATCAGTTTTGCTTTTATACTTAGTAGAAAGTTATATCAGGATCATCCACTTTGCAAACTAATTCATTCTGATACAACTATTGTCTATTGTAAAAATATTGTGGCGAAAAATGATTTGCGTATTTCGCATATTTACCCGAAGTGATGATACTCTCAGATCCCCTTTTGGTTCTCCTGGGTAGTTGGTGTACTTGCTTTCTCTGTGAGTGAGTAATGGACTTGTTAAGCGAAAAGGGGTAAAAATGGGTGTTTTCTACTACCTGTGGTTAGGGAGATGGAGCGTAAAAGGGGCTCAGAAAAAAACTGCCTACGTATCAGGTAGTAGTATACTACTCTGGGTGACATCTATTACTTCTTGAAGATGGAAGTGTCTTGAAATAGAGTACAGCGAGCGTATGACCATATCACCGCGACAGTACATCAACGACTTGATACGAAAGTTCAGTCTTGAAGAGAGTTCGACCGTCTCGACGCCTCAAGTAACTGGGAGAACAGTTGGAACCAGAGGTTCGTATGACAGGTGCAGAGATTGCGAGTCAGGGGACTTTGACTGTAGAGGGCTCGTAGGGTCCCTGCAGTATCCGGTTCGTCGAACGAGACCAGATATAGCAAACATAGTAAGAGAACTAAGCAAATTTCTATCTTGCTACAACAAAACGCACCGGGAAGTTGCGAGGAGAGCACTGAAATACTTGTCAACGTACGGTCTCTTCCTTGATGGAAGATCAAGTGGAGTGGCGTACGAAGTGTACACAGACGCGAACTGCGCGTGTCAAACTAAAGAACATAAATTAGTTACGGGGTTCGTAATCACGATGGCAGGAGCCCGGTGTGTCTTGGTGTAGTAGCAAGCAAGGCTCTGTGTTTTTATCAACAACAGAAGCCGAACTTATCGCTCTGAGCGAAAGTGGGAGTGAGTGGATCTGGCACTTCCTTGGATTCCACAGAAGCAACCAGTACAACTATGGCGTGAAGCAACTCAGCTACCAGCATAGTGAAAAATCCTGGGAATCACAAAGCCACGAAACATATCAGGTCAGGACCATAGGCAGGAGAGCCTGTGAGTCTTATCGAGGAAACCAGCCAGTGCGATGAGAACAGAGAGGCAAGAACAGAGGAAGTCACTTTCGATTTTACCTCGGAAATTGCACAAGTCTGAGAAGTAGCATCTTAAGTAGGTCTAAGAACTAGACAACTAATAAAGAGGATCTTTATAACTAACACTCTTACTGAGTTCATTCTAACAGTTTTATCCATGACGTTTTTGCTGTAATTTCTCTTATGTCCATGGTGCTTGCTATCTTTACAGCTGATATAAACAGTACATTATACATAAGTACAGTACTGTACTCATGAATTTTCTTAGAGTTCTCACAACCACACAAAAATAGGACACCATTTGCACATTTGTTGTAGAGCGATCATCATTGGGGAGATGGACAGAGAGATGCGCCAGATCTTTCGGAGCAGCCAATCAGAAGCCAAATCGCCCACAAGGATAAGCCAATCAGAAAACAAAGAGGCACAGGACTCGCTTTGGTAGTACAGTAGTAGAAGCAGATTCAGGGCCACTTAGGGATATGTCATTACTAATCATTTTTGTCGTAGACGAATAGTCAGGAGACCTGATTTGATTACTAAGCTACTAAATAGTTCATTAAGAGTCGAACGAATGACTTGATGTGTGGTGTCCTGAATGAATTCGCAGAACTATCGGCTGTTTGGGACAATATCTCGGCAAAGCTTCAAGAGCCAACAGTGCCGTCCAATCATGGCGTAGACGCAGTGCACATTCAGGTGGTTAACATGGGCGCTGACGACGACGAAAGCCACACAGCAAACACGATCGAGCCATCGAAAGCAGGCGAGGAGAACGACCAAGACGCTGGTGAGGGCGTAAGACGATGAGCTGAACAAGCTTATCAACCTATATGCTGGCGTGGAAAATGTTGAGTTATCCCTCGCACAAGAGTACACGGCACTTGCCGACAACTACAACGAGCTCCGTGCGACCATCTGAGGTTTCCACTTGACTTCAAATGGGACTTGAAGTCAAGTGCACGCGTCATTTTTATTTTTTCGTTATTTTAGCCCTCCCAAAACACTCCAGATGTGCTCGATGAGATCATTTTTCAACTCGTAATGAATATCTGCGACTTCGACCTCTCGTAGCACCTGACCAATGGGCACGACAATGTCGTGATCGACTGGAGCTGGTGGCGCTGGGCTCACCCATCCATCCTCAAAGAGATACCCGTGGTCGTAGTGGTGCAGGTGCAGCTCGTCTTCGATGGTCATGCTGTCGAGCACGATGCAGGCGAGCATGATATCGTGCATTGCTTCTGGGTGCCACAATTTGCAGGGCAGCGCCAAGATCCGAAAGCGCTGCTGCAAGACACCGAACGCACGCTCCACATCCTTCCGAACAGACTCTTGCGTAGTAGGGTATAGTCTGCGCTCCCTTCCTTGGGGCTCGCTGATGCTGCTTTGAAAGATCGACCGTGGAGGATAGATTAGGTAGTATGGCTGCGTGTACGTCGAGCCATTCACGGAGAACTCCACTTGCGGAACCTTACTATTGACGAGCGAGTCGGGAAGCTGAGAGATCGCTCCAACACATTGAGATCGTTGTTTGATCCTGCAGTCTCGAAGAACGCGTGCCAGATTCGCAGTGATCTCAATGCGACCGCCTCTAAAATGATCGTAGGTGTCGTATTTTTTCCTTGATACTGGCCTTGCCACACCGTCGCGCAATTTTCCAGCACTAGTGCATTCAGTCGAGGCTTTCGATTATCCCCGGAAAGCCTCGCACTGCATTCTCGGCCAGCAGAGTGTTGAGGTCTTCTTCGTTGGGCCGCCGGAGATATTCAGCCCCAAAGAGGCGTACAACACTAGCACAGAAGTGTCGTAGCGTCTTCAATACGGTTGACTCCGCCATGTGAATCAGCTCGTCGAGCTGGTCGGCACTTGTGCCGTACGCCAGAATGCGCATTGTTGCAGTCACCTTCTACTCTAGCAAAAAGCCGAGGAGGCCTGTAGCGTCTGGACGCTGCACAAAGTAGTTGTTTTCACCGTCTGCAACCAGCTCTCGAACGATCCGCTCGAAATGACTTTGACGCATACGATATCGGCGGCGAACTCGGCTGCATGGTCACGGCAACAATCAGTACACAAGTACTCTCAGTGAGGCGCAGATTGTAACTCTGTACCATCGTCATATGTGGGCTGGTCACCAAAGTAATCTCGCATCAGCCACTCTCCCCACTACGCTCTTTGTTGGGTGCCGTCCCTTTCGATGAGCCGCCGCGCTTCTTCTTTGGTTCTGTACTCACGGTCTGCGCTCTCTTGAACAGCTCGTAGTACTCATCATCAGAATCGTCCCCAAACGCCATCGGCATCGCCGCCATCTTCGCAGAGAACCAATGTTCTCTCCTCTGCTGAAACTTTAGCAACAATCTCAAAACGATCATTGATTGGTCAAAGAGATAGAACTCGGTTTTGACCACCTCCTTGGTGGGAAATGCAGATACAGGTCGGTTCTATCCTACTCGTGAATTCTCAAAGACCGGTTTCAAGACCGGAAGAGCAAGCACTCAATTTCCTATTTAGTAGCAAAGTAATCAAATCAGGTCTCCTGACTATTCGTCCACCACAAATTGATTAGTTATGACCTACCCCTAATTGGAGCTCCCTAATAAGCAAGTTTTCCGCAGATTCACAACATAAATCAGCCACTGGGAAACATCTACCGATAATTATTTATGGAAATTGCTAGAATATTTCATCCTATAACTATTTATGGAAATTGCTCGAATATTTCATGCTGTTATTGTGAGTTCTATTCAAAATTTCCGAGCACGGCTCGTTCAATCGATCCCGCCAAACCGATCCGGGAATCGGACCCCTGCATTAAACAATATTTTTTATCGATTTAAGGGGGTTTGGACGTGCGACTTGCAGATCAAACGGCAACTTGGAAGATGAAGGAAGCACTCGTGTCACAGCTGAGCGCTCTGATTAGTTGTATTTGTGCGCAAGGTTCTTCCTTCAGTCACCGAGGTGGTATTACCTGAACAGGCAGTGGTAGACCGTGTTGGGGTGCTCATGTTTCCGTGTCCTCCATCTTCGCCGTTCTCTCGAACCTCTATGTGATTGGTATTTAAAAATACAATTTTTTTACCAATCATTGGTTTAAAAACCAATAGAACTGTCAGATTGATTTGAGGACGGTTCCGCTCGACAAATTTGGGTGGAATTGACAATACTGTATTTCGTGCAGGTTTCTCTGAATGTGCGACATGAACGCCTAAATTAGAAGGCCCTCATTAGAAACTTGCCACAATCAGAGCTGATGACGATGATTACAGCAAGTCGTCCGTCATCCTCTGTGATTATGACGGCAGCGTGGTAAAGGCCGCTGCTGCGAACACTGAACATAACCAAATCCGCCCAGCCGCACACAGCACTCCAGCCTCACGGACCTGAACCCGCTTTCCCCGCTCTCTATCGCTGATTGCTGCATGAGCTCCGTGGTTTCTGGCGTGCCCATGGCGCAGGACGTGGGACCGCAGCTCTCGGAGCGCCGGACCTCGTGGATTTACATTCGAGCGCTGATGCACAAGAACTGGCTTCTCAAGAAGCGCCATGGAGTCGCCACGGCCATGGAGATCGCGCTACCGATGCTGTTCGTGCTGCTTCTCGGTCTGCTCAAGTCGCTCATGCAGGACGTGACTGTGCCCAACGGATGGAGCGACAACACTGAGTTTGCTGGCGATTCGTCTATCGGCACGTCGTTCAACCT